>MINK01174001.1:3620-14863 GCA_001735545.1 Phormia regina | reverse complement strand
GATATCTTGTATAGTTAGTGATTTTTTTTTTTTTTTTTGGTTTTAAAATTTACATATTAAAAAGAAATAAAGAAATGAAATAAAACTATGTTTTTGATTGCCTCACTTTTCTCATTTTTTTAATTTCATACCTTGGCAACTATTGATTTTTTGTAGTAAATATTATACTTAATATATTTCTTGTCACAACGTTGTTGTTTATATCTCAGAACACATTTAAACCATTGTATTATATTGTAGTCATATTATGACCGTTGTTTTGGAAAATTTACTTTTATACTCAAATTTACTAATTTTTTAATTAAAGAATTTAATTGTCCTACCCAAATGTCATCAAATATTGGTTCATATATTAGAGATTAAAAAGCCACAGACTTATAAACAGAAAATTAAATACATTTTTCATTATGCGCTAATGACTATTGGGTTGTAATGAGTAGCGCCGCTTAACAGGTTGTCTATAATTTTCCAAAAATAGTTATTTGACAAGTTTATTGATAAAACAGATATATATCTTAACTCTGACAAAATCTTTCTGAAGATTACGAAATAGAAAGATATTTCGTAATCTTTAGAAATAGATTAATTAACCACCTTCAGATTATGGATAATGTGTGCTAGAAGTTTAATAGAGGCATAACTTAACACTGTCTTGAAGTGGTTAAATTCTTCATTCCTTCTGGAATTAAGGTACACACAATAAAGTTTTACATCAAATTTCTTATTGTATGACACTCTAACCGACATTTTAAACAGAGTTGAGATCTATCAATTTTTGCTTTATAGAATTTTGAAAAGAGATCCTATTCTAAACTTCTAAAAAAAGTTGTATATTTAATGCTACATATGATTTAATTAAATATAATTTTATGAAGTATCCTAAATTAATTATAATGGAATTATATATGTACGTTAAAATAGCTTTAACTTAATACGTTAGACTAATTATTAATATCCTTAGCTTATAGAACGCGATAGAGTTTTAAGAATCCTTATTATATCAGTTAGTTTATCATTGAAATTCTTATTTTAACCGCATTTTTCTGTAATAAACTTAGTTGCGATTAGTTGAAACATTTTGGTCTATCTTTTACTCTAAAAAAAACTAAAACATATATTAAAAATTGGGTTTTGTCTGCCAGCATATTGAAATATGTTATTCTCTCCCCAGTTACACTCGCCAGTTTATTTTATTAAGAATCCTATTATCATTGGGTACCAACTCAAAATCAAAATTTCCATCGTATTCTTAAGCCATTTCTATTAGATTCAACTCCACCACAGTTATGCTTTCCTATACCAAAGTCGAAAAGGCAAGGATTTACATAAGACAAGGCTATAGTGTGATTCCATGTCAAAAGGGACAGCAATCGGATTTGACATATCCGGATCAATGAAATTCACTACAAGCATTGACCTTTGCAAGTGCTTTGAAATGAAATTTCAGACCCATGTTTCTTTTTGGAAATAAGACGGTTTAAAAACGAAAAAATTTTAAAAATTTTACAAATGAATATCTATTTAACTTCTTTAACATACATAGTAGATTATTAGTTGTTGCTGCATATTATAGACAAATATTATTACCTTCATAACGAAATATACATAGTTTTTTACATCAAAAGCTCAAAGATCAAAGTTGGGGATAATAAAATTATAACTGTTATATCTCAAAAACTTGTATTTTTAAAATTCTTAAAAAAATTATATATTGTTGACATAACTTTTTCATTATTAATAACTCCTAAACTATTGGAAATAAAATAATTTTAGTGTAAATTTAAAAATGATATATAGTGGGTTACTTTAGATCAAAAGTTCAGAGGTCAAAATAAGACTTACAAGAAATAAACCGAAAACCATGGTTTTAAAATGTGCCAAATTTCATGTTGGACACTCACTTATTTCAGAAGTTATGTAACAAAATGTGAACTGAAGTCAATTATTTTATATAAAATTTTATTTTTGTGCTCATAAAAATATTATATTATTTTTGTAAATATTTTAAATTTTACATACAATAAATATATTTTTGCTCTTTTAACCCATGATTCTCATAGTTACACAGAAAAAATTAAATTTCATATTCTATTACTAAATTTACAAAACCAATTATAATTTTTACTGAAATCGGACCTATCACTGAATTAGTAAAAACAAACAATTAAATTCGTAAATATTTTATTGAAATGAAAAAATGTTTTTTTGTTTCTTATTAAAATATTTACACTAATAAGTTCGAATGTTTAAAAATTCTTACAAATTTCTACAAACATATTTTTTGAAACAATAAAAACAATATTTGGTTTTTAAGAGATTTTCAAACAATATTTTTGTTTGAATCAATAAAATGTTTAATTTAAATTCAAATAATGATTTAATAAGGAAAATTGTATATAAAATTTTTACTGTGTAGTATATTCCTCTTTTATATTTCATGATCATTTCTTCTGAAGTACTTCCATTAAAACTATTTTTATAAATTTTGTTTAACAAAACTTCTGCTTCAGTTCTATAAGAAAATAATAAGATTGTCAAAAACTAGAATGCAATATCAAGTATCTAAATTGACTGAAAAATTTCATGATGCCGAAATACTATTTCTTTAACGTAATAATTTTTTTTTTATTTTTTGTTTTTCAAAATCAAAACTAAATTTTTTACATTCATCGTATAGTCCTTACCATTAAACATTCGATGAAAATGAATCTAAATACATAGATATGTATTTGTTAAAAATTCATTAGTATCAAATACAAATTTTATGGACATAAAAAATTAATTGAAATTGTTTAATTTTATTAATAAATATGTATATTTTCTTATACATATATATTTATATTTTATATTAAATAAAAATTGTCATTTTATGTTTTCACAACCATAAATAACTAATTTTATCATTTTATATAACAAAGGTCATTGCAAAGGTTAAATGGCAAAAATAAAAATTGAATTATTAAATAAACATTAACACACAAAATACTTAAACTTATACAACAACAATAAGCTCATAATAATTCTAAAATATTAAAATAGAATTTTAACTTTATTACTTACAAGTAAGTTTATTATACAAAAAGAAAACAACAAAAAAAAAACGAGTACAATATTTTAATAAATTAACTCAAACTACGGCCATCTTGAAATTATAGGTGAATATAACACAAAATACTAGGAGAAATTATAGCATCTCATATTTCCCCTCAATATTCAGAGATTATACTTTACTCATGCTCTTTTCAACATTTTCTCTCATACACCAAAAGGTGAGTTTTATTTAAAGGTGGTGTGTTTTTACTCATTTAACTGTTTAAAGGTGAAATTTTGTATCTCTGAGTTTATTTTTTTTTCTTTCGATTAGAAGCACATTTTATTTGCAGCATCTGTTTATTTTTATCTTTGTAGTTTTGAGGTTTGTTAGTGAAACTCCGCCCTTTATACATTTAAAACATCTGGTTAAACGGGTTTCAGAATTAACAGTTTTTGTTGCTATTTTAACAAATGCGCAAAGCATCCATTTCCAAACATCCCACTTAAGATATGTTTCTTTCATTTTCAAATGTATTTTATAGATACAAATTTTTGTTCTTGCCATTTCATTCTTTCTTATAGCCAAAGTATCTATAATATCTGAATGTTTTTTCTACAATTAAAGATTTTTTTTTGTATTTTCGTTATATTTTGTGTACATTTATATTATTCTTTTGTTATTTTTTCGGCTTTTAACACTTTTTTGTTTGACATTTAAACAGTAAATTGACGCCAGTTAAATAATGATGGTTTTCATGATGACTATGATAATGAAGTTCTTTATACTTATACATACGTACATATATTTTTCTGTTTTCTACTCTTACTAAAATTGTTGTTTTTTTATTTAATAAATATAAGTTAAGTAATAGGGATGGTGTTAAAGAGGGGGGTTAAATATTTATTTTTTATGAAACCATTTGTTTGAATACAAAAATTTGCACAAGTTTAACTATAAGTATCAGTGTTACTAAAAAAAAGTATTATTATCTTTGTTGTGGAGTGAAGGGTAAATTATATGATAATGAATAGAAAGAAAAAGGAATTAAAATCTTTTTTAAACGTTTTTTTTTTACTTAAATATTTATTTTACGATTATTGTAAATTAAATTGTTTTTGTAAATAATACTTATAAGTAGTTTAATGAAAAAAATTGCCGGCTGAAAATAGATTTTGAATTTTTTTGAGTCATTGATTTTCATCTATACAAATGTTACATTTTAAATTATTCTCAGTAACCATTAGGGTATCCAATTATTCGACTTTTTTATTAATCGGTTTATTTAACAAAGTTAATGGGTTAATAAAAGATTAATGGATTTATGTTCAGTAAAGATATCGACTTTTTTTAATAGATAATTTTTTTTATAAAATAATAAAATCGCATAGACTTATTTGTACAAAACTGGACCGTGAATTTGCAAAACTTTTAGTAGTTAAAATAACTTATAAGCACAAGTATTTATATTTTTTAGATACCTTATCGAGGGCTCTAATAGGACGTAAAAATATTATAAAATTTTAAATTTACGGTTAATATACATTGAGTGTCTATAGATCCGCTACTGAGGGGAAAGTAAGATACCAAACCAAAAATTCTCTACACTGTGAGTTGTGAATATATGTGTTTTAACTCTCTTTTATTTACCATTTATAACAATTTTAAAAGAATCTCAATAGTAAAAAAAAAAAATAATAATGCAATCTTATCTCTCAAATTTTGAAACATCAATTGATATCATGTCTATTATTTATGACGGCAATAACTACTTTGAAAAACAATTTAAATTTCATAAATATTTCGGCCAAAATTCAAATGGGGATATAGCTCAGTGGTAGAGCATTCGACTGCAGATCGAGAGGTCCCCGGTTCAAACCCGGGTGTCCCCTAAACGAATTTTTATTAGAAGATTCAGATTTGATATCAAAATTCTAGGGCCAAGACCCAATTTAGGTGGAAGATAAGATTAAGAAAGAATTAAAGTTCTCCTCAGTCTATTATTAATTTTTTTAATATTATAATATTCTACATTATATAACTATTCTTGTTCTTTAAAAAGGTTTAAGGAAGGATATTGATAGAAGAGTTATGTAGGGGATATAGCTCAGTGGTAGAGCATTCGACTGCAGATCGAGAGGTCCCCGGTTCAAACCCGGGTGTCCCCTGTAACGAAGTTTTTTATATCAAATCTGTAAGAAAAATTCTGAATAAATACTTATAGCTTCAAAAATTATTAATATTTATAATTAAAAATTTGACTACATTGCTCCACTTTCACTAGGTCAAAATAATATATATAAATAACAAGGATATAAAATTGTTTAATTTGCTCCTTATAGTTGAATCCAACAATGATACTGGAGAAACAAAATAAAAAATAAAAAAATATATATTTAAATGGTTCGTGAATGGAACCAAAAAACTCATAAAAATATTTAAGAGCATCCATCTGCTTTGTTTTTAACTCTTCATTTTAAGTAAAAAATCCCTTATAACGACGGAGTTTTCTACGGAGGGGATATAGCTCAGTGGTAGAGCATTCGACTGCAGATCGAGAGGTCCCCGGTTCAAACCCGGGTGTCCCCTAGGCAAATAGAATTTTTTAATATTTTTTTAAGCAAAGCAATGACATATTTTTATGTTATGCTAAATAAGTCATTGCAATTTGTTTTGTTGGCACATATGGTATAGTATTCATATACAGGGACCGTAATAATTTTGAGTTTTAAATTAAAACTCAACTCATAATCATTTGATGTAAATACTTTGACTTACAGCAAAAAAATTTTATTTTTAATACAAAAATTTATTTTTAATAATATATTTGATTTTCAGTAAAAAATTCGATGTTTAGTAAATAAAATTAGATTTTTCGTAAGATATTTGATGAAAAAGATATTATCACCCGTGTCTTTTTGTAAATAAATCTAATTAACGATGAAAAATCTTTTTTATTAAAAATAGCGTAATAGTTTCATTTCTAAACAACTAATAATCAAAAATTAATAATTAAAAAGTTGAACGAAAAAATAAAAATTATCATTATGAGTTGAGTAAAAAAAAAAAAATCAAAAATAATCATTAATATTTATTTCATTATTATTATTATTATTATTATTATTATTATTATTTTTTATAAAACTAAATAAAAATCATTCCATTCAATTATAATGATTATTTTCTGTCCTTGTTGTTAATTTTTTGAGTTATTAGTGAATCATGTTTGTAATATGTAATGTTCTTTTTTTATTCTTTGTATAATAAATAAGATATTTTCTATTTATGGTTATTGTTTTCACAAAAATATTTATTACTTTGAAAATATACAAATAAATATTGTGCTAAAATCTAATATGTTTTCAAAAATGTCCTCATATATCACTGGAAATTACATGAAATCTTCTCTTGCTTTTTAACTGAGTATACACAGTAATCAGTTAAAGCCAGGGATGGTAAAATTAGTGGTTATTAATTTTTCAGGTAACTATAGTTAGATTAAATTAGTTTTAGAAATTTGGTATATTTTTGTTTCTTTATTAATTCAGTGTTTAAATTATCCTACATGTATATATTTCGATTTATCTACGAAATCGGGACTTTTACAAATTCATACACATTTTTTCAAAATTTATTTATTTTTTCCTTATTACAAGGACATTCATATTTATGTCCTTGTAATACCTTAAGTGGGGATGCTATAATTTTTTTTTCTGTGTGTAACACCCTAACCACCTATGGTGATAAATTTAATAAAAACCAAATTAACAATTTATCTGTAAAAATATTATAGAATTGTACCCCTGAGGCTGTTGAAATTTCAACAAATCAGCAAAAACTATTGTCCATCTGTATAAAACCCATTTTCTGGACAATTTTTTATTTATATAAAATTAAAAAATAAATAAACATTAGAACTTATTAATACAGTGTATACGAATTAAATAAGAATCCCTGTGCCCCAGAACCAGTGTTTACCAGTGTTGTTTAAGAAAACTACAAAATTAGAACATTTGCATTTTGATCAAAAAATCAAATAATTGGATTAGTTTTTATCTTTGACAGATCGTTTGATAGACCATTTTTTTCCTGCGTTAAAACTTTTCTAGAATCTTAAAAAAAAGCCATAAAATAATTTAAATAATCTATTTTTTTTTTTTAATATTTAATACTTTTATTTCTTTTCAGTTTTAAAAAATAATAATTTTATAACTTTTTAAAATTTTCCATCCCTGCTAAAAGGTCATTTGATATTCTTTAAGTTTTATTAACCTGATGCTGTAATTTTATTGTAGATTTCTTCGATTTTTTTTTTTTTTTATTACTTTATTGTTAAAAACGATTTATTTGATGGCTATAAATTAAAAGCTAAAGTTTTAGTTTAGTTTGCATCTTTAGCAGTTTATGTACTTATATAAGTATTGTTCTTTACAATCAAAATCAAAAAATTCTCTATAAATCACGTGGTCTGTATATATAATTTCAATTCGTTAAGATAAAAAGCAAATAACAAATAGATACAAAAAATAATCGTGTAAGTAGGTGACTCAAGGAATAAATAAGTGTTAGAGGATTGATAAATGATGATTTTAGTTCAGAAATTTTAACACACTTTCACATAAACTTATGAGTGAAAATACGTAGCTGTAGTCTGAACACTCTTTTATTTTTAATGCTTAGATTGTTAGCTTGAGTGTACAAGCTATTTTTAGTTAAACCAGGGATGGAAAATGAAAAACATTTTCATGGTTATTAGAATAAATTTCAAATTATACTTTTTCACCCTTACCTTAAGTCCCAGCCTTAAGTTAAATATAGTGTTCAAGAAAGTTTCATTATTACTTATGAATGTCAACTATAATTATAAATCAAATGTTTAAAAAATTGGTTTCTATTCATAAAATTATAAAAATTTTCCCTTATTTCCTATTTTCCAATACTACCATAAATTAAATTTAAATTATAAAATATTTAGCTAATCGTTTGACAGTGTCAAACTATTCGAGGAGTATTTTGGTACTTTTGAATATTAGATATTATAAATCAAATAATACTATAAAATCAAGTTTTCCATCTCTGAGTTTTTGCAATTTTCTTTTGTGCTGTAAATTCGTTCTTTTTTATTTATTTACTCTGGATGAGAGATTAAGTAAGTCATTTTATTCGATCTTGGTGGTTGGAGATACTTTTGTTCTAATGTTAATATTTAGTTTTAACCTTCACCAAAATAACAGGGGGATATAGCTCAGTGGTAGAGCATTCGACTGCAGATCGAGAGGTCCCCGGTTCAAACCCGGGTGTCCCCTGTTAAATATAAATATTCTTTTATTTTATTTATTTTTTTTTTTTCAAATATATATTCTTATTTATAAGTTTAATAAACTATTTTTAAGTGATAATTCCCCAAAATGTCTAGCAATGAGAAGAAAACACGTCAGTGTCTATTGCCTCATACGATGATTAAAGTACAAACGTATGTTTATTTTTTTATTACCTATAAAATCTCGATTTTTGTTTTAAAATGCTTTAAATTTGTTGATATGTACAAGATCTTTTTTTTTTGTAAATAAATTTGTTTGTTGTTAAGTGAAAATTATTTAAAAAAAAAAACCCAAGTTTTGTACTTTATCCAATAAAATAGTAGTAGTAAATAAATTATTTGCAATGCAATATTTGCATAAATAAACTCTATTATAAATGTTTGATGAGGCTTTTAATATATTATAGTTTAAATGAAGCTTAAATCTTTTAAAACCTCCAGTAAAACCATAAAAATTAATTAAATCAAAACAAAAATTATAACATGTTTCCCTATCAGTCACTCAGTCAGTCATTCACTTACACTAGCTCCCGCCGTGTTCATAATAGTTGGGCAAAATTTACAAAATTAAGGATGGGTTGTAACAGTTGTCGACAAATATATTATCATGCTTTAGATATAAATACAGGGTAAATCTTTTCAGGAGGATTTGAAAAACATTTTTCGATTCAGCTCGTAAAAACAATTTGAATTCAAAGTACAAATATTTCCTTTACAAACTCATCAACAACTTTATTTGCTAAAATAATATTTTAATGGAATTTTGAATTTTTTAAATTAAAAATTTGGAACATTTATCTTACCTTTTAAATAAACAGATTTATTTGTATGTTTAGGAAATATCATCAATTCCTTGCAGCATTGATTAAAAAAATACATATTCCTGAAAGAAAAAAATATAAATAAATATATAAATATATAAGAAAGGAACATTATTTTATTTAACATTTTTTGTTCGAGAGCGAGAGCGTTCGAATTAAAATTTAAAAGGCTTTTCTCTCAAAAAAAAAAAAAAATGTACAAAAATATGCTTCAACAAAAGACTTATAAATAAAAATAAATCAGAATTCATAGGTTTAAGTAGTTAAACTGCAAAATATGCTAAATATATTTGAGCCATTGAGGACCAAAGACAATATGCACAATATTATGTGTTCTTACTTCTTCCTCAATGGGTTAAAAATGGGACATGAGGGAAAATTTTCATTTCACTTTCTACAATATATTAAGACTAAAGAATAATAAATTTGCTGAATAATTCGGGATATATATTTTTTTTGGCGATTTCTTTTTTTTTTTTTGATCTGTGTAACACATATGATGAAATATTAATAAGAAATGAAAATAAATAATGTGTTTTTTTAAGGTTTAAAGTATGATTTCTTATCCGATTATATAATCTCTAAAAGTCAAGATCTGTTGATTTCGTTAGTAAAGTCGAAAATAGTCGGAAAAAATCGAAAATAGTGGGAAAAAATCGAAAATTCGGAAAAAGTTGAAAAAAAATCCAGAAGTCGGAAAAAAATGAAAATAGTCGAAAAGTTGAAAATATTGGGAAAAAGTCGAAAGAAATCAAAGCTATTGGACTATTGTACACTAGTCGGAAAAAAAAGTCGAAAATAGTAAAAAAAAAACAGGTCGGAAAAGGTCGAAAATAGTCTGAAAGAAAAAAAAAAAACGAAAATAGTCGAAAAGTCGACTATTCTAATATTAAAAAAATTGAAACGTTGAAAAATCGACTATTATAAAAATTCGAAAAGTCGACTTTTTGTTCAAACTCTAAAACCCCACTTTTTATCATATAATTAAGTATTTGATAATATATGCATACAAAATTAAAAATGATATTCGAAGCCCATTAAAATGTTGTTTCACCCTTTAAATTGTTTACACATTTTACAAACGATGTGCTTAAACCAATTTGCATTGCGTTATTTGTTTTTTGCGGTTATTTTTACATGAAGAGCAATTTCCATTTATAATTAAATAAAACATGTTGCACATGGATAAGCAACACCGACAAAAAAATACGTAAGGATTTTTTTGTTGCAAAATTAAAAATATAACGACAAAAAAAGGGGGCCTGTTTGGTTTCAAATTGAAAGCTCAAACATGGTTTATATTTTAAATATTTATATAGTTCTAAAACATTAAATATGTCTTTAGCTTTACAATTACTTAAACATTTCTTCTTTTTTTGAATTTTATAATATGTCGGAGTTTATCTATATGGTGGTAGAACTAAAAGAGAATTTACTTTTTTTTTTTAATTCTGTATTTTGTATTTTTTGACATTTTAACATTTTCCTCTATTTTCGAAGGCCCTACAACTACAAATAAGTTTTAATAAAATATAATTTTTGGCCATTTCTTTCTTTGGCAAGTATTGAACTATAAATGCATTTTAAAATGACACTTGCTGTCATTGGTTTGACTTAAATCAATAACATTTTACTGCAACTATATTTCACAATGATAATAATGATGTTGACAACCAAAACAATGCTAATAAATATAATTTTAAAATAATAATAATAATGTTACATGTAAACATGTAATGTATATTTTGTTGCATAACTTCTTAACTAAAGGAGTGTCCAACATGAAATTTTGTTCAAGTATTATTATTCGTTTTGACAAGTACATACATATTAAAAGAGGAAAAATAGGCTCTTAAAAAATTATTTTCTCTAGCTAATAACTTAATTTTTTCTACAACCGCCAAAATGTAAACTATTTTAGTAACTTAAAATCTTTAAATTTGACTTCCTGACTTGCGTGTTTAGACTACAAATTCTGCTTATGCAGCGTTGCTACCCACATAGCCTATAAAATACTTCGTTCGACTGCTGCTCTATCAGTCCCCAGTTGGCCAAATGGTCTTAGACGATA
>MINK01174000.1:2830-14108 GCA_001735545.1 Phormia regina | reverse complement strand
GTTAATTTGCATTACAAAAGTTTTAACTTTTTTTCTTTTCTTCTTTTTGTTTTGTCTTAACAATATGTCTATGATTAATCAAGTATAATATTATTATTTTTCAACTTTTAATCCACGTGGATGGATGTTGGTAGTAGACAATTTTCAATGTATTTATAAATAATTTCTTAATACAATAAATGTATAATTTAGGTTACTTGCAGCAATGAGCGGCAGGCAAAACTAATACAAACGCACACACTAAATTAAAAAAAAAAAAAAAACATAACCTTAATTTAAAACTCTGAACACACAAAAATATTATATTAATTACATTATTTACAACAAGTTTGTCTTTCGACAATTTAATTAAAAAAAACTGCTTTATAAATAAATAAAACGAACAAAACGAGTGTAAACGAAAATAATAATAAAAAAATGAAAATAAACACACTGTTGTTGAAATAAATGATCGCGAAACGAATGACGAGAACAATTGAAAAATAAAGATAAAAAGTCTTGCTAATGTTTACCTTTTTTTGTATTTCTATTACTTGTTATGTTTTGTGCTGCTAATTCTGAATCGGCAAAAAAAGAAAATAAAACGAAAATATGAAGTTAAAAATGATCGTTTTGCTTCTTTAGTTGTTGCGCACTCAACAACAACAAACTCTTTCGCACAATCAAACACAAAACTTTAATGTGTTGTAGACAATTTTATAAATATTTCAAAACGTTTACCAACACTTTATTGTGGCTTGTTATTTTTTTATTTTCGTTTTGCGTGTTTACAAAATGTTTGTTTTTGTTTTTTCTGTCTCTCTTGTATTTTCCCTGGTATTATATTGTTTTTGTTGTTGTTTTAGCGGACTTTATTCAAGGTTTTTCAATAACACAGCACCACACAACTTCTTTAATAAGAATGTTGTTGTTTCTATTGTATTTGTTCAATTGAATGATTTGTTGTTGTTTGTAAGATGTTTATTTTAAGCGGAATTTTTTGTTTTTGTATTTAATACTATTGTTGTTGTTTTGTGCTGTCGAGTGTAAATGTAAATGAAATTTACGGTTCTTTTTTATATTTTTTTCTTTACTTTTGTTTATTTATTTTCTCTACTTCTCACTCTCTTTCTAACTATTTGTCTCTTTTTCTCCGCTGTGTATTGGCTTTTAAAAGAAAACCATTCAAAATCGATATCGTGCGTATTGTATTTATATTATTATTGTTGCTATTATTATAATTTATTATTGGTGGTGTGGTGTTAATTTGTTGATGTTATTGTTGTTGCAGCTTTTATTGCACACTACTGTAAAAATAATGGGGAAAACAAAAAAACTATTAAAAACAAATGTGTACTTATAATAAATAAGAACAAAAATATCAAAATAAATAATACTGCAAAACAAATAGAGAATAATCAAAATACAACTCTGTATATTAATTGGGTTGCCAAACTTTATAAAAGATATATTCCGGTAATTAGCTACACTTTTGATATTGCCAAAAGTATAACTAATGTTTTTTTTTATTTATTTTTTAAATTTTCACAATACAAATTTATATACATATGTATGTAAATGTATTTTTTATTTTAAATAATTTTTAATTATATAAAATTGATATAAAATTTATTCTTTTCGCATAACTAATATGCCATTTATACCAAAATTAAAACAATTTGGTTTTTGAAAATCTCAATTTCAAAAACTAAATCGTACCTTATTTTCTCTCTATGTGGTTTTTCTTGATGTAATTACCTTTTTTTATTTTTGTGTTTTGATAAAATTGAAATTACTTTTGTAGTTAACACCGTTTTTAGGAACATTTCAACAAAAATTTAAACGAAAATTTATACAAGAATTTAATTCTTTATTTAATAAATTTGACAATTTTATATATATTGTCATATTAAAAATCTAACTTTTATAAAAACATCTAAACAGGTTGAATCATAATTATTTATTTTAGTAGTTTTCATTTAGTTTTTAATAAAAACTAGATGAAAATAGGTTTTGATTTCTATCGAGAAACTATAGAAATTTAAGTAGTTTTTCAATCAAAATCCGAAGTCAAAAACTACTAGTTTTTGTTTGGGGTAAATGGCATATAATACTAAAGTAAAAATTTCAATTTTCATGAAGTACCGGACTTATTTAAATAAAAAACACATAGAAGTAGAAATAACAATTCTTTAAAAATGTTTACTAAATTTTCATTTTTTTATTTATTTTTAAAAATTTTATTTCAATTTCAAAAAGTTTAGAATCAACATAAATTTTATTAAAACAATTCATTTTGACAAAATTTTGAAAACTCAAACTAACGTTTAAAAATTTTGAAACCAATATTTAAAATTTATTCCCATTTAAATGTAAATTTTTATTAATTTTTAATGTCTTCAATAATTCGAATTTAATTATTAATTATTAAATTAATAACATAAACAATATATTTTCAATATATCGAAAATTGGAGCTTAAGTTTGAGTATGCTTAATTTAATAAAAATTACTATTTTCATATATTATGACTGAAAATTGAAATAAATTTTGAAAATTTTCTAACTTCTAGCAATTTTTTAGTTATGATAATTTTTCTTTTTTTTTTTATTACATTAAAATTTTAGAATCTTCTAAAATGAATATTTTCAAATATAACAAAATTTGCAATTTTGATACATTATGAGCTTTTAAAAGTTAAACTTAAATTCGAAAACAAGAAAATGTACGGCTATATGATGAGAATCGCAAAAATTGGCAATTACGAATTCAAATCGGAACTATTAAAATATATATTTACATTAAGAAAGTTTTTGTGTCACAGGCCTTCGGCAGCGTTAAGGACTTTTTACTCTGGGTATATCGAACGCTGGCTTCCCTAAATAAGCTTTTTATGAGTGATTTGATATGGCAACAGAATTCTTAGAAAATTATTGAAATTTTAAAGGTCTATCTCGTAAACCGAGAACGAAATTTTTTTACTTCACTATAATCACAAGTAAATGCACTTTTGAATCAGTATCAAATTTATTTTAAAGTAAATAGTTTTGGTCTTCTTTAAAAATTCTGTTATATTTTCATAAAAATCATATGTATATATTTTCATAACAATTCCAAAATCAATTTTGAATATTCGAAAATTAATTTTGGAATTGTTAGAACTCCAGATATTGATTGTTTAGGTTTTTGCCAGGAAACTTTTTGGAAAACACAATTTTTATTATTCTTTTTGCTTTTGAAAAATTTACAACACAGTTCGAAAATCTTTCAACTTAAAAAATATCTTTTTCAAAAATATGTAATTGAAATTTTGGAGTATGAAACTGATAAAATTAAAAAAGTCAGAAAAGGTTACCAAAAGGTCAAATTAACTATGTTCCCATTTTCAAACGAAATTGTTTAAATGTTTAAAAAATTATGAAATCTGGCATCCCTGATGCCAAGTGTTTTTCTTGCTGGTTTATTTTGCTCATCATCGTCGTTAAAAATATACATTTTATACATGAAAATAAAAATAAAACAACAACAAAAACATACATTGTATATATAGAAAAAAGCCGCTTTGTTTTTTATTCATTCTGTTTTTTGTTTTTTTTTAAGACTCCACCTGTATATTTTTATAGATTTTGTTTTCGGCTTTTAGAGCGTAAATACAAAAACACAAATAACTTGCCCGGATGCCCCAACCCCCTTTTTTAATGTTTTCCTTAGTCCGACCGACCCCTGCTTAACCCCCTCCCTTTTTCTTTTTTCAATTATTGTTCTTGTTGTTGCTGCTGCTCTCTTCTTACGACCCTTGCAGCAATTTAGCAAATAATAAAATATTGTATAAAAAATCCTCCATTAACATCCAAAACCAACAAAACAACGACGACGATTGCGTAAAAACTTACCAAACATCAAAAAATAATTTTATTTTTCAAAACAATTTTTTTCCTTTCATTCTTTTTCTACAAAGCTAAGTTAAACTTTTTAACTTGTATACAGATTTAAAACAAAAACATTATTAATACATTTGCACCAGCACCAATTTTTTTGCTTATATTTTTTAGATTTTCTTTAAGAAAATTCATTTAAATTAACACTTTTTCTATGATAATTATTTAATTACCCTTTTTTCAATAGTATTTTATGTTTATATTTGTTTTTTTCAATAAATATTAATATTTTTCTTGAATTTTTCAAGCTTAGCACGTTTTTTGTTTTCCGTCACCGTTTTAGTGCGGCTGTTTCTATGTCGCGTATTTTTTTCTTTTCACTCACGTAGTGTTTTTGTATTGGTGTTTGTAAAATTTGTGTATATTTTTCTGTATATGTGTATGTATATTTTTATTTTTTTTCACTATATTTTTTCCTCTTTTTCCTTCATTTATTCATCAAGAAGAAAAAAATTTTTCTATCTCATTCCCTGTTGTTTACTTTACACCAAATTGAGAAATTTTTTCTTAATTATACAATTTTTAAATTGGATTTGGGGAATTCTAAATAATTTTATTAAAAATAACAATAAAAAAATTGCAAATTCTACAGGTTTTGATAATTTTTAATAATAATTTAACAATAATATTATTGTTTTTATAACGCGGTTATTACTACTCGCCTCACTGTCGACGACTTTGGTCGAAAAAGAACGAAAACTAGTCGAAAATAAGACAGGTCAAAATATACACACAAAACAATGACAAATAGCACCAAGAAAAAGTGTTGCCAAATTCAAGCAAAAACAAAATTAATATGGCAGTTTAGGCAAAAAATCGACGAGTAAAATGACGTACATAAATGTTTACGAAATATTGTTTATAAAGTATATAATTAGGAAACTTAAATATTTATTTCTAAAAACACTCTTTTTTATATCATAACTAAAAACGATATCTCTAAAAAATAAATGTTATTTTTATATCTTTTTCCTAGTCTGGTAACATTTGTTAACCATTTGCTTATATCCGTGAAGAAATCAAAATGACAAGTGGCAATACCTACAAACTTTTTGCACGTGTATGTTTGTTTACACAAAAAAAATGTAAACAAAAATGATAATATTTTAATATATTTAAATTAAAAGAAAAAAACTATCTCTCTAGATGAGCGAAGTTTTTCTGTGAAGCCGTGCTTAAGGACTTTCTACTCTGGATATATCGAACACCAGAAATATTCTGAAATTTGTAATTCAAATTATAGGCCTAATGCAACCTACTTGTCGTTTTGATTACTTCACGGAGATAAAACAATGACAAATAGAACCAAGTAAAAGTGTTTCCAATTTTAAGGGGAAAACAAAATTAATATGGAAGGTTAAAAAAATCGACGAGTAAAATTTTGTATATAAAAAATATTTAAAAAATTATTGTTTATATACAAAAATTAAATAAATAAATATACTTATATAATTAGCGAATTTTTATTATTATTTTTTTTTTTTTTTTTTTTTTTTATTTTTTTTTTTTTTTTTTTTTTTTTTTTTTTTTTGTTATAGCTAATAATGATTTCTGAAGAAGTAAATTTTATTAACTTTACCTAATCTGGCAACATTTGTTAACCATTTTGTTTTGATTTATTTTTTATGAATTCTGTGTAACTTTTTCAATATGTGTGATTTACCTGAAAATTTACAAATTAAACGCGAGCCTTCTCCTCCGTCTACTCCTGAGGATAAATCACCTAACAATATTAAAGCCAAACTAAATCTACATGTAAAACGTAGACTACAAGATTTTAATCATACATCTGAAGAAAACGCCACTACCAGTCTTAGTAATAAATCGCTCCAACAAGCTGTTGATATTAAACAAGAGCCATTGCAGAAAACTGAAATTGTCAGACAAAAAAGGCCCTATACTAAAAGAACGGACAAAATTAAACCATCTACACAATCTCTGGAAGCATCATCTGCAGCAGCATCATCTTCGGCGACTGCACCACAACGTAAATATAAACATAAAATCAAACAGATAGTGGGAAACGATAGTCAAGAACTATTAAATGCCACTTATAGTGTTGAAGAAACTTTAGCAGGTGGTCATAATGCCACAATAACAGCAGGTGCTACAAGTGCAGGGGATGATGATGAGGGTGGACATGATAATGAATTAAAAGCGGTTAGGGAAAAAGAAAAATGCCCGGATGTTTTAGCGATGGTGTTAAGTATGAAAAAGAGAGCATTAATGCAAGATCCAGAAGTACAGAATTTTTTAAAAGAAGTAATGGAAGTAATAAAAAGCTAAATATTAAAAGAAATGTTTTGCATCATAGTGGTAACAGTGCTACCAAGTTTTAAATGTAGAAAGCAGATTTTTTATATATAAGGTTTTTAAGCTGGTATACTATTAATTAAACATTTTAAATGTTAGTGAATTTATATATATTTCATCAAGAGATTTAAGAAGAATGTCTAATTTTCCAACAAAACTTGTGCTTTTAGAACCAAATTGGTATGAGTGCTACCAAGCTTTCGGTATTTTAGTTTTATATAACTCAGCTTTGGTATGCTTACAGATATTACTATCATCAGAGACCTGCGTCGACCGGCCTTAAGTCAGTTGTAAAAAATAGGGTTTTAGTAAAAAATTATGTTTTTGGTGAAAAATTAGATTTTAAGTGAAAAAATTGTGTTTTAGTGAAAAATTATGTTTTTTTAGTGAAAAATGAGATTTTAGTAAAAAATTAAATTTTTAGTGAGAAATTTGATTTTTTGGGAAAAATTTTATATTTAGTAAAAAATTTGATTTTAAGCGAAAAAATAGATTTTTAGTAAAAAATAAAATTTTTGGTGAAAAATTAGATTTTTAGTAAAAACTAGTTTTTTTTGTAAAAAAAAAAAAAAATATTTCTAGTGAAAAATTTGATTTTTGTGAAGATTTTAATTTATAGAGAAAAAAATTAAATAAAAATCGAGTTTTTTAATTAGTTTATTGAAAAAATTGTGTTTTAGATGAAATATTTTGCAATACAAACCATTTAATAAAAGAATTATTTTTTAATAAATTTAAAAATTAAAAAAAAAAAATATTTTTAACACAATTTTCATACATATCTTAATTTTTTTTTTTTTGTGTTATTTTAAATTGGGTAATTGTGAAACTTGTGTATACACCAAAATCAAATTTTACAATAACACCATTGCGTACGAAAATTCAAGTTTTCGTCGGGTCCCCTTATATCTAAGACGATGCGAAAACTAGGATATTAAAAAATTGTTATGTTCACTTTTCAGCCGGCTAACTGACGATTTTGAGCCGCTACCGACAATTTTTAGACAAGCTGCCGCCGCCGCTAAAATTATTCGGCACAGGTCTCTGACTGTCAATTATCCAAAAGCATCTTATTTTTTCATTAGTTATTTGTTAAATAATCTTTTTAAGTTTTATTAATAAATTAAAAAATGAATAACTTAACACGTTTAATGGCCCTTTGTGTCATACAAAGCCAAAGGCCATCCATAATACCTGTAACTTCATCGTTGGCTTTGCAGTTGCGGACAAAAACTAAAGTCGTTGAGAAACCTCAGCCCGGTGGTGGCCGACAATTTCGGCGAATTGTCCATTTCAAGGATGAATACACCATTGAACCATTAAAAATAACGCATCTTGCCGGTAGGGATCCTGTAACCGGACGTGTAGTAGCCAAGGGTATTGGTGGTGGTATTAAGCAAAAATATCATTGGATTAAATGGGTAAGGGATGGTCCTTTAGAGGGCCCTCCACAAGAGGAACGTGTTCTAGAAATTTTAGATGACGGCTGTAGAACAGCCAAGATAGCTTTAGTGGGAGTCGGTGATGAATTGAAATATATATTGGCCACGGAGAACATGAAACCGGGAGATATTATAAAAACTTCTAGATTTATACCCAGAATACCAGGTAAATAACCAAAAATAATTTTTTATAAAAATAAATGATTCGAATTTTTTAATCTTTACAGTACGACCCAATGAGGGAGATGCTTATCCTTTGGGAGCATTACCTGTAGGCACTAGAATTCATAATTTGGAAAAGAATCCCGGATATCCCTGCCATCTCATACATGCAGCTGGAACTTTTGGTACTATCCTACGCAAATTCGACGACAAAGTTGTGGTACAATTACCTTCCAAACGTGAGTTTGCCTTTGATAAGGTGTGCATGGCCACCGTAGGTATGTATGAAAAAATTATTGAAAACAAGAAATGATTATTTTAACAAATAATTTCTTTGTAGGACGTGTTAGCAATATAGAACACAATAAGCAACACATAGGCTCCGCTCAGCGCATGCGTGAGTTAGGTAATCGTCCTCGTTCTGGCTTGTGGCAACGCAAAGATGGTCGTTTTGGTCGCAAGATACGCAAATTGCCACCAATGACTTTGGTGCCTCCACCACCAGGCAAACCTGCCGAAGTTATTAAACTTAGTTTACCTTTATAAAGTACTAAACCGAAAATTTATTAAAGTCCTTAAATAAACGTGTTTTTGTTAAAATTCTATACTTATTTGCGAGATTTTTTCATGGAGAAACCCTGACCCTGGAAAGTTTCTTCTGGCTCTGGTGCCGTCTCTATCTCTGCCACACGATCACTGATTGGCTTAATTGTACGATCAAACTTGAGCATACCAAATTTGTAATCATAATCTGGTACACCTCTTGCCAAAATCTAAAACAGGACACAATTAGAATTTTTAATTTATGTTTAAAATCGATTAAATACCTTTTTGATAACGGGCGTATCCAATTGTGAATCCTTTTTCTTTTTACCATCTAGACGTACTCCAGAACCTTTGAATGTTTCTACTACCTCCTCCATAACATGATCTTGAGGTTGTTCTTCTATTGGTTGTTCCTTTTTGGCCGTTGAGGGTTCTTTATAACCAACGGGTGCCTCAAATTCCACCTTTAGGAAAATTATTTTTTTTTAAATTTGTAGAAATGATATTCTTTTTTTTACTTACATTCATATCACATTCGATAATGCTTACAGCGTTTCCCGGCTTTGTTTCCAATACACACAATTCATAAACCTTTTTATTGTATTTGATGGCAATAACATCTCCAGTCGTTAGACAAGCAAAATTACGCAAAGCATTTTCCAAAACTGCTTTAGGATTTGTTATATCCAAAAAGTCAGTGCTATGAGGTTGAAATTTCGAAAATTTTGCAACGGGCAAAGAAACGCTTTCAATAGTTAAAATGTCTCCCTCTTCCAATAACAAATTATCCATCATCCAGTATGGTAAATAACATTTACCTTCATCGGCCACAAACTCCAAAACGCCAGCATGTGAAGTTCTGGCTTTTTTATTGTTTATCAACTTGAACAACATGGGATATTCCACATTTAGACGAGTCAAAGAATCCAAAGCGGAGGGGGGCATTATAACTTAAAAAGATAATGGAAAATTACAGAGAATTAAAAAGAAAATAAAATAATAATTACTTTTGCCGCCATTCTCCACATCTTGTCTTTCATTGCCAGGCAACATGGATACGGAAAAACATTTGTAGGAAGCTTTGAAACTACGTCCTGCTTCAGGGAACATCATATTAAAACCACTAAACTGAAACTAATTTAATAGGTTTTCATTATACGTTTGATTTTTTTAAATCGTTTCTATAATAAGCCTACCATTTTTTTTTATTTTTTCTTTACAAATAAGTAAATTTTCTTAAGAAATTACGTGTTTTTTAATTAATTTCGCAAATTTATTTCTACTTTTATCTACTTGTTATTGTTTTTTCTTTATGCATGACAGTTAAATTTTTTGTCATCAATCACAATAGTTTTGCAATAACTATTAGGTATTCACTGCGAAGTAGTAGCTTAAAGATGTTTAATAAGAAAAGCCGTCATCGCCGTTAAAATCGATCAGTGCGGGACTCTGATTGTAAACTGAAAAATTCAATAAATCAAACCAGCGAAAGGAACTATTGATTTTTTAAATAATTTGAACACTTATTCAAAAGTTCTTTAATTGTAAAAATATTAATAAGACCCTTTAAAATTCAATATATTTATCTAAATATCTTTATTAAAAACTATCCGATCTGAATTACATTGATGCTGTTTAAAAGCACTTACAAATACTTTTTTAAATAAATGAAACAGGACCTTATTAACACCTGGGGAACAGAATTCACACTTTGAAAAGTCGGAAAAATTCGAATATAGTCGAAAAGTCTGAAATAGTCGGGAAAAATAGAAAAGTTGGAAAAAGTCGAAATGGTCGAAAAATTTAACAATTTTTCTTTGTCTGATTGCTAAAAATTTCAAAATATTTAAATAAGTTATGTTTATAAAACTTTTCTATTTAATTTTTACGAATGCGCCATTAGAAGCTTTCAATTGATACCTTAATCCCGGGGTTCTCACATGATCTTGCATCACGACCCCTTTGCAATAGATTCCCGACCCACAACAACAAAATTAGATAAAATGTTATGTAAATATAAGATAAAAGATCATAATTTCTAATTGGTTTATTGAGATTTGCGTGGAATTTGTTTAGGTGTAGCACAGGTGTATACAAGTAGAATTTAACAGATCCCTCAGGGGCTTACAGTAGGGTACGTTTGACATATATATATTTTTATTGCTTTCCAAATGTTTATCCGATTTTAAATATTTTTATATATTCTTACTATCGAATTATTTGCTTTTGGAATTTTAAGTATCTCAATATTACAAGTTGTTGATACAGATTTTTTCATATATATATCAATATTATGAACAAAATTATCTATTAAATAAAGTTTTAACTAGATATCTTTAATTGCAAAATGGCTTTTTAGGATTTTTGACCTTAAAAATGTTCACACTGTTAAACATATATCAATTTTTATACTTTTCCATCTTCATATAGATTATTTTTTTCGAACATATTTTATAAAAAGTAGGTTTTTTACTACACCATTTTTAAGTTAAAATAAGAACTTATCATAAAATATTATGAAAACAGCAATTTAAAATGAGGTTTATGAATTCAGTTTCAGAAAAGGACAATTCTCATTTGTCCAATTCAAAATTTGTGATTTTTTTTATTATAATTCAGAAAGGAATATATTAAAATAATATTTCTCTTTTAATTTCAGAATATAAAAATTAAAATTTACATTTTTCACATAAATTTTCAGAATTGATCAATAGAAAGTGAGATTAATTAAAAATTAGGTTTTCCATTTATAATTTTGAAAATAACAATTTCAATTTGAATTTTTTATTTTAAATAAATTATCATTTTATGGAATAATAGCAACAATTCGATTCTCTGCGTTTTCATTCCATTTTTCTAAAACTACTTTCTAAATTTAGTATTTTTTCGTACGCGAAAA
>MINK01173999.1:0-15871 GCA_001735545.1 Phormia regina | reverse complement strand
GTATTACCCTTTGTTGATTTGCGAACTCCATAATTTTGACCTTTCTTAAAGAAATTTGCTGGAATAATTTTAACACCAAATCGACAAAAGTTATCTCACAGTAATTTCGAAAAATTAGTTTTATTAAAAGCTAACAAACACTTCATAAATTCACAACTTATTTTTTTCTTTTTCTTGTACTGTATATACAAACATTTTGTTAAACCATGATATTTGTATATAGTATTTTTCATTTGCACTTAAATTTCGCAATACGTAAGATATGTTATACGTAACTTATTCATTAGGCAGTTTTCAAATAATTGCAATTATTTTGTCTCAATTATGTAATTATAATTGCAATTTTTCAACTACCATTACATGTAATTGTAATTAAAATTTTTTAATTACAATTACATGTAATTATAATTGAAAAGCTTCAATTACAATTACAGCGTAATTAAACTAAAATTACATGTAATTGTAATTTTATTTTTTTCAATTACAATTAATTTGTAATTGTAATTGAAAATGTACAATTACAATTATAGCGTAATTGTAATTGAGCATGTAATAGATTACTGAATGTAATCATTAACCCCAAAGCCTGGGTATATTTATGTCATTAAGTTTAACAGAAGGACATTTCCTCTTCTGAGGGTGAATGTAATGTTTTTACTTTTCATTTCGTTTACACGTTTACGCCAGTTTTTCAACCTTGTCTTTTCATGTCGAAGGTAAATATCAAGTTGGGTAGATGCCCATTTTTCTTTCTATATCAGAAATAAAATCGGCGACATTTTTATAAATTAGCACAATCTTCTCTTTACATTTCAGGCTTTACGACAATAAAAGAACTTGTCAAAATATTTTTTAACAACAAAAATATTTGACTTCTCTTCCAAATTTTCGAAAATTTTTAAAATGTGTAAATATATAGTATGACTATGACTACATACAGAGAAAAAAGTAAATATCGACTTCAATTGCGAAATTGCTTATATTAATTATTTTTTTTTACTGATTTTGCTTTAATCAAAATCAATGTAGCCATTAATATAATCATTTATATCAATAACTATATTGATTTTATTATTGAGTGATTCCATATCAAAACGGACAAAAACAGATATTTCGGATTTGATATCTTCGATTTCAATGAAATTTGCTACAGGTATTAAGTATTGCAAATGTTACTCAAATCACAATATTTCTTAGTAAAGCATCCTCCTGGTCCAAAAATATGGACCAGAAGTTATTGTTCATAACTTGTAAAGTATATATTGTGCAATTCTTATTTTTATTTCATTTAATAGAAAAACCCATGGACTCTAAAAGTACAAGTAAAATATTTATATATGTCGAAGGTTCAAAGTTCAAAATTGATAATATATTTTTGGAGATCTAATATATTAATGGAGATATTTTTGGTGATATAATGGTTTTTATTTTCTATTGCTTAGGAGTTATTAATAATATTTTTGTCCATAACTCCTAAACGAAATATGGCTCCAACTTCAAATTTTATATCCAGAATTTTTAAGAATTTTAAAAATACCGGTTTTTGAGATATAATAGTTTTAATTCTTTTATTTCTAATTTTGACCTTTGAACTTTTGATGTAAAAAAAACTATGTATATATCATTATGAAGGTAATATCTTTGTCTGTAATATGCAACAACAACTAAAGATCTACTATGTATATTTAAGAAGTTTTTAGTAGTTAAATGGATATTCATTTGTAAAGTTCTTAATTTTTTTTATTTCGTTTTTTAAACCATCATATTTCCATACCGGGAAGAAACATTGGAAATTTCATAGCTCGGAAACACTTGCAATGGTCAATGCATGTAGCGAATTTCATTGAAATAGGAGATGATAAATCCGATTGCTGTCTGTTTTGACATAGAATCTATTTCTTTTTCTTAAATATATAATGAGCCTAAAATGATTGAAAATTTATTTTATTTCGATGTTTTTTAGACAAAAATTTTATTTATTTTTTTTTTTATATTTTTTAAGGGCAGTCAATTTATTTAAGAAATTATTTTCAACCAATTATAATAATAAATAATAATTTAATTATATTATTTATTATTACGATTATAATAATAAATAATATAATTAAATTCCAATTCAAAGTTAGTTAATAATTTTATTTATAAATAATTTTTATATATTTTTTCTGTATATTTACATTTAATATACAATACAATATTTAATTCAAAATTGCTGGTCATTTTTGTACACAAAAATAAACACATTATCCAAAGAATTGAATTACATACATATGTATGTATATACCTCAACAAGAGATTATTTTTTAATTTTTCATTACAATTATTTTTTTCTTGTCGTTTATTTAAGAAAATAGTGAATGAGTATTTGTTTTTGTTCTTTATATCTACTAGTATTTAATAGTATGTTGTATATTCTGGACAATGTTGGCGTTAATGCTCTACTTAAACTGATGATAAACATACAATCTGCGTCTTAATTACATGAAATGTTGCAAATTCGTGCGTATATATAATTATATGTATGAATGTGTGTGTCCACAATAGTGTGAACAAGTAAAAAAAAAAAACTTATACACTTACAAGTATAAACTTTATAAAAGCGACACATACAAACATTCACTTACAAGAAAAGAAAAAAAAAATAGTCTGATAATTAAATAAAATTATTTGCTTTGCTATATATGTATGTTTGCGTAAGTATATGTTGGGATTTGTTTTATATGTGAGTGTACGTATATTACTGATTGTGTATATAGTAACTTGAATGCGAAGAGATTAATGTAATCAATAAACTTGCAATAAACTTTTTGATAAAATTGATTTTGTTCTTTACTTATTTCATTATTTCGTTAAAAGTTAACAATAATAACAACAAAAAATAGCAATCGCACAGTTAATGAAATAAATATAAGGTTGTATTAGTGAAGTTTTTGTATAAATAAAATAGGTTTTTGTTCTTTTTGCGAATTTTGGTATAACACCTTAAATAAGATTTTGAAGTGTCCAGATGTATGTTGCTACGAGCGGTCTCAAAATTAGTATTTTAGCTACCTTGTCAGTCGAAATGATTAACGAAGCATTTAGTGTGAGTTTCTGAACTTCTAGCGATAAAGTAATTAAGGAAATATTGTAATTGTATGAAACATACTTTTTGGGGGAATATAAATACAATATGACTTCCAGTAATAATTTTAGCATCACATAAGTTTATTAGAAGATGAGGAATCTCTATATATTCTATATAAAATAAAAAAAGACATGCTGAAAACTGAAACTGAATAAACCCATATTATAAAGTACTAACGATTAGAGATCGAATTCATCTTATGAGTTCTATGAAAAACCTCAGGAATAATATTTGCGACCAAATATGCAAAGAAATATTATAATAACTCAAGATATATCGGTGCTGCGCTATATATTCTGCATCAAACTATTAATAGTTTATTCAAAAAAAAAATCTTGAAAACAGTTAAAGAACCATTTTTTTATAAAATTTTCTTCAAAAGCGCATAAGGGTATAGTTAAGCGACTAATGTGTTATTGGATGTAGTAAATCTTTTATTTACAGGTAAATTTATAACAATAATGTAAATTGTAGAAAAAGAAAAATTAATTTTCATCATATGCGGTTGAAAAACACTGAATTACTAAGGGATACTGTAAACATTTACTTCTAAACTCTTTTTTGGTTAGAATAATCATAATATACATATATTTAAAACAAAAAAAAAACCTATATTGTCTGTTCCAATTTTTTACACAACTAACACACATGGTACTTATGTAACACCATCTCCGAAACAGTGCACCAATTTAGGTCTTTTCAGTTTAAGCTTAAAATTTTATGTCTGGTTTCAACAATAAAATTGATATAAATCTGGAATTTGCAAACGGCTGGTCTGATTTAAATGAAATTTCAAACAGTATTAGTAGAGGTGTAGGTGTAGTTTAATTTTTGAGTATGGACCTTATAACAACAACGGAGGAGAGTCCAGATGGTCCTTAAGTTGAACACCTCGGGTGTTAAAAAAAATTTAAAACGATCAAGATTCGTTATATCTCAGCCGATTTAAAAGATTTTTATATGAGTGGATTCTGCTAGTCGAGATCTACAAAAAACATTATTTATACTTTTCTGAAGGATTACTTTATGAGTAATCCGAAAATATGCAGAGGTGTCCAATTTTAGGACCCTCTGGACCCACCCCCGTTATTGTTATAAGGCCCAAAAATAAACTTGCCTACATCTTGACTAACACTGTCTGAAATTTCATTGAAATCGGAACAGCCGTATGAAAATTCCAGATTTATTTCCATTTTATTTTTGAAACGGGACACTGTGCAACGATAAGTATTTAGGATTTTTGCTGTTATTTTATTTAAATTAATTCATTAATTCAAAATTAATTGTTTTACTTTTAATTTTCAATAAACGTATGGTAATATTTCGAATAAAAGTTAGTGTTAGTCGTTTCGACTACAAAGCCCTTAGAAGAGTAAAAATATCGAAGCCCTTCCAGGGTTAATCTTGCATAAAATTTGTTTAAGATAGAAAATAATAAGTAGAAGAGTTTTAGATAACACACTAGAAACGCAGGATGCCTGTTATATCTTTTCTGCAGATGTCTCGTAAACAAAAGCATTGCACAGATAGTTCGAAGCTCCATATAAACTGGGGCACAAAAAATATTTGTGGTCTGCCCATTTTACTGCCCGCCTTCCATATAATGTCAAATTTGAAAAATTTTATGATGGGTATATAGATTTAGCCGAGCCAAATACAACATTTACACTTGTTAATAGCTCTTTTTTAGTTATAAAAGAAAAACATGTACCTAGAATTATTCTACTAAGTGTTAAACCACTTGCAAAAAACACACTTGTAATTACTTGTTTCTGCAACTTTAACTGTAAATACGCCTGCTATAAACAACATTTAAGTTCAAAATTACCAATGGCTTATGTTTGTATTCGATGGATCAATAGCAACCAGTCTGTCAGTCAGTAAGGCAGACAGATACATATATATGTACTATACATATGAAGCTTGTATACATATAAACAAATACATAAATTTACTCGAAGCATAAGTGCTCAAGCTTTACAATCGTACGTGATATTTTATGTTGAGACAACTTTACAAGTTTAGAATATGGAATGTTGGTCAAGAAGACATGTTTGTATGTATATGTGAATGTGTTTTATGGCATCTGTGTAAACGGAAGTCATCACTGTTATCGCTTTTAACCACCAGCACTAGTGTTAATATTATTGTTGTTTGTTTTCGTTAGAAAATACTTATAATTGTAATGAGATAAACATTCAAAAGAAAAATCTTTAAATCCAATATATAAAATACTTACTAACACATGTCGACATATGACTTTGAAGGTGCCTCACACAAACGTCTGCAGTCATGTGACTGTAAAAAGCACATGGATAACTTTTAAACGAACAAGATTGATGTATTAGAAGTTCCATATATTTTATATATTAATTTTTGTCTACAGACAAATTTAGACTATTCCAAATTATTAAATGACAATTCTTTTTCAAATCAATATTTTGCCATTTTTTTTAAGATGCAATCTTCTAAATACTAATTTAATTTTGATAAATTTCATGTTGGTGGTTTTAATTGAAAAACGTAACATCTTTAGATGTGCTATTTTTTCAACAATTACTGTAACTGTATATTCATTAGTCTATATATGATTCTTAGTATTTGCCATTTGTTATCGTACATAGAACAAAATTAAAAAATAAAACCAGTTAAGTCAATATGTTGCCAGATTTTCAATGTTGTTTTGTCATTTTATATTGTGTTTATCAAAAGGTAAGACAAGTTGAAACTTTACCATCAATTTCATTAGTCGATTGTTATTCACATTGCGTGAACTTTATACGAAATTAATCGTGAAAGTTTTTGTTTCAAAAACTTTTTACAAACAACTAAACCGCTCACTCTCTACACTATAACTACAATGACTTTTTTCACATCTTCTTAAGATAATTTATATTGTGATCAGAGATGGAAAATGGCAGTACTTTTCAAATGCGAAAGTAAAAGAAATTAATGCATATATCGATATAACAAGTATACAATAGAAATTGTAAATATTTATACGCTGTTAATTTTATTTTTGAGATTAATTAAATGATTCAAAGATAATTGTTAAAGTCTAAAATTATAAAAACATCCACTTTTGTGCACCAAAACGCCCAAAATCTCTACTCGGAAAGAAACTTTTTTCAAAAATTGATTTCTTTTATTGAAATCACTCTGTCGTTATAAGAGACGTCCGGCAAAAAATACTTTAAGGGATTTTACTATACATGTAAAAGTTTTTAATTGAATTAATTTTATGTTGGTCATAAATTTGCAATATGAGGACTTAACAAAAACACGTAAATAAAATTTTCAAAATCGACAAAGTTTGGATAGAGCAACTCGGGTATTACTTTACATGTATTTGCATTAAGATTTCTTTTGGAAAATTAAAAGAGAGAAAAAGGTATAGTCAGTCAAGCCCGACCATATAATACCCTACATCATGACCTACATATATGTACCAAAATTCAGGAAGAAGGTCTTATATGGGAGCTACGGTTAATTATGAATCGATTTTCATAAAAATTTGCAGTATCATTTTATCACAAATAACCTGACCAGCTAAAGAAATCACTCCTTCACTTGGTACTGAGGTCGCAACAATTGATAAATATTTTTTTGCAAGTTTTGCCAATTTATATTATTTTTTTTTACTCTTCCACCATTCTAAAGAACAACATTTCCTTTCAAGTATATCTTTTTGTATATATTGCTCGATCTTCCTAATTTAATGTTTCACTTAAACCTTTCTCTACCAAATCATTTAGTAGTTTGGGTAACAAAAAAATCTTATTCTTTACACGATCTTAACGCAAATTGACGCAATTAACTTAAAAATAGGATCAAAAACTACTTTTCAGTATTGAGTACCCAAAAAAGCGTGCAAATACTCGGTACTCCATACTAATACGCTATATTTGCATAGCACTAATAAGCATTCGTATAGTGAGAAAGGGGTTATATGGGAGTTATGGTCAGTATTCATAAATTTTGGTATAAATATGGACACTTTATTTCTCTGAATTTCATTGAAATATTCCTAATTTTTTTGAGTGTTGAAACCTTATTTCAGGTGGACATTTGTATAAGGGCTAGGTGAAATAATGAACCGATCACAACCAATTTCAATAGGTTTTGTCCTTGGGACAAGAAAGTTCCTTTAAAATTGCAAACTATACTTTAAGCACAAAGTTTACATGGATAACCAGCCGTCCTGTCAGCCAGACGGACGGACATCGTTAAATTGAATCAAATTATGATTCTGAGTCGATTAGTATACTTTAAGGTGGGTGTAGGAAGATTTTTTTTCTCTGCATTGCAATATTTGCACAAACCCATAATACTCCAACCATCTATGGTGTAGGGTATTAATACCTCAAATGATTTTGTTGTGACATCTCTTATGCACAGTGGTCTCAAAAGATTTTTTTTAAATAATTCTGTAACTTTAGAACTACTCAATATATTTTAATGAAATTTAGTATGGACAATTCCTAAGTGTATTTCAACTAATTTGGGGGAGCACAAGTTCTTACTGGGTCTAGAGGACGGCGAATGAACCTCCAAAGTTAGTGGGATATCTTTTTTCCTTTAAGAGATATTTGGACCAAATTCATGGACATGGTATTTTTTTTAACTTGGAATGCTCTATTTTAATCTTAATAATTTTCTACAAAAATTAATTATATACAAATTTACATTATTTTGAATTAGGAAATTAAAAAAAAAAATATCTGATTTTTTTTTCAAAAAGTTGTTAAATATCTTTACTCTAAAATATATTATTTTCCTGTAGAACATTTTTTTAGTTTTCTAAAAACAGGCTTAACATAAATACATGCAGAACAAATCCGAGGGCAGTTGGGGTAAAAGCCTCCTAACAGAATTTCGATAATTTTTATTTTTTTATACCCTACACCACCATAAGTTTAGAGGGTATTATGCGTTTGTGCTGACGTTTGTAACACCCAAAAACATTGATCCAAGGCCCACCTTAATTTATACCAATCGGCTTATGATCACTTTCTGAATCGATTTAACCATGTCCTCCCGTCCGTCTGACCGTCTGTGCGTCCATGTGAACTTTGTAATCAAACTACAGGTCGCAATTTTGAAAAAAAAAAAATTAATGAAACTTGGCACACTGGTTTCTAATAGTTTAGGGATGAAGCCTATTGAAATTGGTTATGATCGGTCCATTATTTCACCTACCGCCCAAACAAATGTCTTCCCGGAAAAGGGTTTAAAAATCAGAAATACCTTAAATAAAGCAATATTTTAATGAAGTTTGGCACATACAAGTTTTATATAAGCTTAAATCTGTGTGCCGATTATCAGAAAGATCGGTTCAAAATTGACCATAGCTCCCGTATAAACCACTTTTCAGAAAATCTCGAAGTCTAATAAAAAACCCCTGCCCTAATTATAATGTATACAATCGTGTAGTGTATTATATGGTCGGGCTTGACCTACTATATCTTTTTCTCTCGTGTTTTTTTTTTTTTTTTTTTTGATATTCAAAAAAGTTGAAATTTTAAAAAAGTATACCTTGATGATATACTGACATATGTTCGCTAAACACACAAAAAATATTTAGTAAGCCACCGCTCTTATAACGACAGGCTGACCATTTCCCGAAAAGAAGTAAATTTTTGAAATAAGCTTTCTTGGAATTTCAATATCGGGTACAACGGAATTAAAAAGTAGGAATCGATTTATACTCTTCTTTTCAGGACAACTTTTTTATATTATTCGAAAATATTGTTAATGATAGTTTAATTAGTATAGATTTTATTTAAGTTAAAATATTAATAAAAAAAAATAAACACAAATTTCTTCGTTTTTTTTTTAATAGTGGACATTTTTAATTCTAACTTTACTTTTTGGTATGTATAATTAGTAAAAACCTTTCCAATGATATGAAATACTTGTATACATACTTTACACAACCGTTTTGAATCTTTACCCTCTTCCTCAAAATTTTCACATTTTCCTTTAGCACAAGTTTCTAGCAGATCTGAGGGCTGGAGAGAAACTCTGAAAGGGGACTATTTCTTATATAATATCCTTGGTAAACCATTTCGGAGATCCTCTCTCCTGACCTGAAACCATCTAGAGACAACTGTTACAAGTAAGAGAATTATGCTATAATATTAGGGTTGACTGAATCTTTATTTCCTAGTGTATAATCAAACTATATATTTGCACAAAATTTCGTTGTCGTTATGCTCTTACTTAAAAGATATCTGCAGAGAAGTTTGAACTCAAGTTACAATTCTAGTATTTATTTATCAACAGTATCAATTTTTCCATTCCTGACTAAGACACCAAAAAACAACATTTTTTTTTCCAAAATGACTGGGCTCTTAGAAGAAAGTCAAACCAAAACCAACACACATACAAACATAACTATATAACTAATTCAACTACATTCTCAAGTTTGACATGTATCAGAAGTATAAAAAAAAGTAATTTTGCGGCATTCCATCGCCTCATCAACTATTTGGAAAATTTTTCAGTCAAACTGAGTGATTGATGAAATACGCCTGCGGTTTCAAGAGAAGGTGACTAATACTAACATCAAAATGTCAGATAGAGTTTTATACAAACTACGTGTGTGAGTGCGTAAAAGTGTGAATGGAAATATATGTATGAGTATGTGTATATTTCTCTTTTCGTATCAACTGTGTGAAAAAGCTTTATGTGATAACTAAGCTTAGCACTATAAAATGAATAAACGTAGGAAGAAACTATAATGAACATTTCTCACTAGAAATCACTATCTGTAGGTTTGTAATTGTTGCTGTAGTTGTGTCAGCTTAGACATTAAAGATAAAATAACCAATCACATATATACATACATACATACATACATACATACATACATACATACATACATACATACACAAATACTTGCATAGTTATTTTTTTTTTTTTTTTATTTCAAAGTTTATTCAAGTATGCTCTGATAAGCGCTCAAGTGTGTCATTCTTGATTTTTTAATTACATTTTCTAGTCTTTAGAGGCAAATATATAAATAAGAGTGCGTTTTATAGTATGTCTGTAAGGAGATGTGGGTGTATTTAATTGAAAAATCTAGAGTGCTGTCAATACAATTAAATTTATAATTTACTGTACATATTTTGTTTCATGAGGGATATTTTATCAATCACAGATATCTGTAGCATATACGAATACACTGAGAAAGAAATATTGACAGAAAATCGGCCATGGTTGTGGTCACATTGGTAATTTGTTAAAAAATTTTCATAGAAACAACAATTCATTAATTTGATAACTAAATGGTGTCATCGTGAAGATTATTATGCACCCAAAGAGCAAATTCTACACATATGAAAATTTTCCTCTGGGTGGAGTTTTAAAATTTTTCGTTTCTCATCTTATATTAAGGAAAATACAAGGCACAGGGGGACAGTAGCTAAATTTTTAGGAAAAAATTCTGTAATATCTAATTGGCTGGCTAGATCTACATTAAATTTAACATTTTAACACATCGGAGGCAGAGCTTTTAAATCTCAAATTAGGATGCCACTGAAATACAAAACTTGTCATCGCTTGCCAAGTTTTATTATTATCATATTTCAAACCTTAAATTTAATTAATGAAAAACATTTGGATGTCCTATAGTTTTCTCACCAAATCCAAATCTGTTTATAATGCATAAAAAAATATCAGACAAACAACTTAAAGTATACCATTCAACTCAGAGTCACTTCCTGAGTAGATTTATAATCAAAATATAGGTCGCAATTTTCAGATAAGTCATGTATTATAGCACATATTTTCTACTAAACCATTATTTCACCTAGCCCCTATATAAATTTCCTACCGGAATAGGGATTTAACAACTGTAAATGTCTTACTGCGATATTTTTATAAAATGATAAAGAAGATCGGCTCACAAAATCTTTCTACCCCACCTTAAAGTATACCGTTCTACTCAGAATCACTATTTTCTGAAATCACTAATTTGATGAAATTTGGTACATATGATTTTTATACAAAGACGAAGCCTATTGATTTTTTTCATAATCGGCACATTTTTCAACTAGACCTCATAAAAATATTATCCCAGAATAGAGTTTTAACACTCAAAAATTATACAGTGTCTGCATAATAATCTGCATTAGTATTTTTATTTTTCACTTAATACAAGTATAGGTCCATAATTGCCTCCTTCTCGAATTTTGGTACTCATAGGAAATGGTGTAGGGTATAGGCGGGCTTGACGACTATATATTTTTTCTCGTCTTTCTTAATATATATTTAGTGTAAAATATAATGATTCTGTGACAAAAGAATTTGAAATAAAAGACTTTGGAGCACAGCCAAGTGACTTCATATGAAGTTAAAAGCTTCTAGTCTTCACTGGTTAATTAACAGTCATTCAAAACTAAGCCTTGACAATAAAGTCAAGGCTGTATTAAACCATTTTAACCAAATTTGGATATACGGCACACTACTATGGAGAACACAAGTATCGATATTATGTCGAGGGTCCCATCAAAAATTCTTAGGACCATGACGGGTCCACCATGGTACATAAGAAATGAGAATATCCATAGAGACTCAGAAGTATCATTGCAAGAGACGAGTTTAGGAAGCTCAGAGAAAAATACATACTCAAACTAGAGACTCACCCCACTTCACTTGCAAGGCCTCTTGCTGAAGTCTATTAAAACATCTCACAGAGCCCAGTTAATAGTAGGACTATGGAATAACCAACGATCTCCATTAAGATCGAATAGTGTTATTTATTTAGTTTTTAAGATTTTAATGCGTATTGTGAGGTCATAAATAAAACAGATTCAATATAAAAATAAAACGTACATCGAACTTGATTACTTTAAGTCAAGTTTATATATTTAGTAGGGTATCCAATCGATTAACTGCCATTCGGTTATCCGATTAATTTTGATCGATTAACTGTTNNTACTTCCAAAGTATTATTTCACACTTAATGTCTTGTGCTAAATAAAAGTGCCAATAAAATACATGACGATTTATCCCTAAATAGTTTGTAATTATCCGACTTTGCACTATTTCTGGATGCCAACTTTAGATTCTTACTTCTCTGAATATTATTTATTTACTAGGAGATTTTATTTAACAAAATGCGACATTGAAGGATTAAAATTTTATAAATTCTTGAACTTGTGACAATATTATTTCCTTTGGATCCTGCAAGGATAATAAGGCTATGAACATTACAATATATTTATAACAAGATATAATTCTTACACAGAAAATAAGAAAAGTTATATTAAAAATACGTATTTATTAAACTTGAATTCGAATAATATTTATAGTATTATTCATAAAGTCCAATTTTCTGAAACAAATGGGTGATAAATCTATTAAGTAACTATTCCAATCAATTAAATTTTATAAACAGTATTATTTATATGTCTAATATGTATTACTAAAACAATTCGGATAATCGAATAATTTGATATTAACCCGTTATTAACCGATAAACTTAAAACCTCGAATAATTATTTGTCAAATAAAACGAACAATCTGAACGCCCGATTATTTGGATACTCTAATATTTAGCCTTCATGTTCAAAATCCCAAAGCCTATTTTTACAAAATTAATATTGTTTTGAAAACTCTAATGAGTTCCACGATTTTTCAATAAGTTTTACTTAGCCCGCAACAAATGTGTTCTTAATAGACAAAATTCCAAAAAAAGATTTTTTCATTTTTTTTTTTTTTTTGAGAATTGAGAGCTTTCTTTTTCAAGATTATTATATTTTTCTTTAGTATATCATTTTATATGTTAAAGTCAACAATCCCTAAAGATTTTATTACAGATTAATTTTTTATTAAAAGTTTAAATTAGTTCTTAAGAGATCTACTATAACTCTCTCTATTTATATTTAGTCATGACATATAAACTAATTACCAGGTTAAGCAAAATATGCAAATTCATATTTTTCCCTAAACGTTGAATGAAGCCATTGATAAAATACTTATCTGTTTCATAACAAATAAATCCATTTGGCTTAGATTTGTTATTGCATATTTTACCCTTTTTGCATTTGGCAATTTTAAGTGCTTATTTATGGCATATTTGGTATTTTTAGAGCATATTTAACGCTTCTAGAGCATTTTTTGACATTTAAGGAATAATTTCATTTATGTTTTTCAAATTTAATTTTATATAAAAAAAAGGAGAAAAAAAAACATAAAATAAAATAAAAAATAATGATAATATCCCTGGAAAAAAGGTATTAGTTGTAAAACTAGTTCCAAAACACAAGAAAATATCCAGTACTTGTTTTACTTTGGCGTTACAACCAATGATTTTTGTTTGAAATTATGATCTCCAGAACTAGTTCTGTGGAGGTATTAGCTACTCACTACCCATTCTATGGAACGGTTCTAAAACCAGTTCTTTCATCAATAATTTTCGTTCGAAATTGTCACATTCCGAACGAGTGCTATAAAAGTGTTAGGGAACGGTTTCAAGACCAATTTTTTTATTTTTTTTATTTTAAAGGGCTATTTTCTAAATTAAATTCAATTTAATTTTGTAGATACTTTTTTAAATTTTTGAAATTTGTAAAATTTGTATTAAATTTTTTTTAAATAGAAGTCATTCGAAAACCATTAATTTGTTCTCAGAAGTAATGTAAAAGTCATACAGAATTAGTTCTTAAGCACATTCCTTTTTTGTTGCTATAACTTATTAATTTTGTTCGCGATGTCCTAAACCAAAACAATTTTTTTAGCTGCTGACTTTTTTTACACACAAAAGAAAAAACCTTGAACCCACGTATCACAATAATGTTTATGTTTGTTAGGCTGCCGTGTTACTAGTTACACCATAGTCGACTTACATTCTTGTATGACAAAACGTGGTTTTCATAAAGGGAAATAAAATAACGTTTGCCTCAATTGGGAGTGGAACGCTCATTAAATTCATGTACATATATTTCATTAGGCGCTTTAGACAGCTGAGCCACGTAAAGCCCAAATTACTTTCATATTTACTAAAAACCAGTTATTGAAGTACTATTAGGTAATGATGCGAGTGGCGAATAAGGCTACAACGTAATGCAAGCGGAAAGCTGTTGCTTTTAAAATTGGAAGCTAAGATTGTGCTGGGTTATTTAAAACGAATTTAGAACCACGAATATATTCTACTCCATTGGTGTTAGAATTAGTTGTGCTACCATAAGTTCTGAAGATGTGGGGACCTAATGGCGTAAACAAAACTTTACAACAGAAACATTTTTGTGATTGTTTACATAAAAATTATAAATAATTTTTGCATATTTTTTTCCTTTTAGAGCATATTTCTTCCTTTTTACTGCATATTTAAAGCGCATAAAATCCATTTTATGAAAGCATATTAAGGTTTCCCTGCTAATTACTTTAAACAATTCATCTTTAAATCGAGAAATTGATACTGATTTATAAATCAACCACAATTCCGATTTGAATCACAATTCTGTTTTGAATTTTTGTAACTATTTAGCGTTACCAACACAATGATCATAGGAGCTTCTTCTCCTAGTTTATTTGCATTAATTGTAAATCAATCCAATTTTATTACTTTCTAAATTAATAGAGAAAAATGTTAATTTTTACATAACATATTTAAATAAAAAAAATTTAGAACTATCTCCTCAATAATTTACTCTTGTCTGAAATACTATTTATTATTTGTTTCTTATTTCAGTATAATATACATATTATTAAATATATTATCTTGATTTTTATCATCAACAATCATCACCATCATAGTGTGATACTTGAGTAAAATTATAAAAAAAAAACTAAACTTCAATGCAATTTTTTATGTTCTTTAGTTTCATTTGGTAAAACAACACTATAGTTTGGCTTCTTTCCAAGTTTGTTCTTATTCTGTTGAATATTATAAAGATGGATTATGAATTTTTTGGCATTCAAAAGCGAATTAAGGCCAAGTGTTTTTCTTAAACATTTTTTAACGTTTTTGTTTTACAATTCATTATTATTTTTCTTTAAGACGAGTATAAATAGTTTTAAGATGATTTTATGCATACACGAATGAGTATTATTTCTATAGATGTTTTAGTTTATAAAACAAATATTTGAACATAAATTAAATACTGAAAAACTATTACAGTTCATTAGATAACTTTTAAAGTTAGTTTTATAAGAAATTTAAGTTTTTTTTTGTTTGTTTCTTTGCAATGTGTTTAGTTGAAGAATTTAGTTTACAAGTGTTAATTAAATAGTACATGTAAAAGTTGTAAAAGTTGAATTATGTCCTTTTTTAAAACATGTATGAATGAAATATCTGTTGAATCTTTTTTTAACAAATTTATATACGCTAGGTTTTAAATAATTTCTTCCATTTTATGATTTGAGACAAAGTAGCTGCAAGTGCACATTGGGGCAGAATAGATTTTTTATTTATTTTTTCTTGGAAATAAACATAAAGCTTCTAATCGCTAGATGTACTATTTGTAAAAGAGGCCACACTTACATTTCACGAGCGGAGACTTTAAGATTGAAAGTAGGGTACGTCTGATAAGTGTCAGGATACAATTAAAAACCAGCCCATAAATTTTACTTCAAAAATTTTTCAGAAATTATCTCCACAACTGTTGCGTGAAAATGAATATGTGAAAATGTTCTTTTTTAGAAGCTCTTCAACGTTTTTTTATACCCACCATCAAAAAGATGGGGGGTATATTGATTTTGTCATTCCGTGTGTAACATGTCGAAATAATCATTTAA
>MINK01173998.1:0-14135 GCA_001735545.1 Phormia regina | reverse complement strand
TTTTTCTATAGCTGCTTCTTTTCTTTCTTTGTTCTTGTTTTTGTTTTTGGTAAAATAAACATGAAACCCAATTTTACTAATGACAAATGACAACTGAGCTTTAACATATGCACTTTGTTGTTGTTTCATTTTTTTTTTGCCCCCCTTAAAAAGGGGGAAACTAAAGAGTAGGTATTAAAGAAGAAAGAAATGCAAAAAAAAGATATATATCAATATTTTATCTTTTGCTTGACAAAAATTCTAAAAAAAATAAGAGAGCAAATGAAATAAAGAGAAAAAGATTCGGTCCATAACTCTGTTGATTATGAACGCATTTGATTTGTTAAAAAAAAATCGAAATTTTATAAAAATATGTATGACCGTTCTGATAAAAAAAAAAAAAATCTACAGCTTAAACAATGACTTCAAAAAATCAAAAATGCGTTTTGCCTGATATCTCAGTGATTATGGACCGATTTATTTTATTTTTTCAAAACAAAAATTCAGAAAAAAATCTCCGCGTTTCTTTTGTAAAAACAAAGTTTCTAGTATATACTTAGGCTTTAGAAACAAGAAAACAGGTTCTAAAAACTGTTTCTTTTTTAAGAATATGTCCGCAATATATGAACTGATCTTGCTGAATTTCATTAGGAAAATTCTCGAAAGGATTTCTGATAATTTGATATACATGTTATATATGCCAGTTATTGGTAGGCTTCATAAACCCCATTTCAACCGACATATCGTCATAATTTTTTACAAGAATTGCGAAAGTTTGAACTTTTTTGCTCTCCAATGAAAATTGCGGAAAGTTAAAATGGAATAACAAACTTATATATACCCTTTACACTTGTGGTGAAATGTCAAAAGGTATGTTTACACTAGCAATGAAATTCTTTTCTTATTTAAAAAAAAAAATTCGCAAAAATTTAAAATTACATAAAGATTTATAAAAATTAGAAGAAAAATAAATTTTAAAAATGAAAAAAAAGTTTTAATTACAAAATCACTTCTAAGGAAGAAAATTTTCACTTAAAAATTAAAAAAAAAAAAAAAATGTCATTAAAAAACTACTTTTTGAAAACAGATTTTTTACTTGAAATTTGGCCAGAAATGAAAAAAATCTAAAAATATAGTTAAAAAAATTATAAAATTAAAAAAATATATATATATTTACAAAACTACTTCTTAATAAGTGACTTTTCACTTAATTCAATGAAAAGAAAAATAAATTCTAAAAATATAAAAAGTTTTAATTACAAAACCATTCCCAAGGAAGAAAATTTTCACTTAAAATTTTTAAAAAAATATAAATAAAAATTTTATTACAAAACTACTTCTTGGTAATAGATTTTTCACTTGAAAATTTTCAAGCAATAAAAATAAAAATTAAAAGGAAATTAATTATTTGAAAAAAATCCCAAATATTATTTAAAAAAATTAAAAATACAAAGGAACATTTAATTACAAAACTACTTCTTGGGAAGTAATATTTCACTGAATATTTCCTGAAATAAAAATAAATTATTAGATAAAATTATTAAAATATTATTTGCAAAAAAAAAAAATCTAAAAATATTAAAAATTAAATAAAGAATTAAAAAAATTAAAATATAAGAAATTAGAAAATAAAATAAAAAAATTTAAATATAAAAAATTTAATTTCTGGGGAAACAAATTTTCACAAACAAATTTTAAAAAAAAAAAAAATAATTACTACTACTTAATTACTAATTCTACTACTTCTTATTACTAATTACTACTATTTCTAATACTTCTTGGGAACAGATATTTCACTTGAAATTTTTTCAGAATTAAAAAGATAAATTAAAATAAAAATAATTACTGAATAAAAATTTTAAAAATATTATTTAAAAAGATTTAAAAAATTTAAAAACATTTAGCTACAAACCTTTTTCTAGGGAGAAAAATATAATAAAAAAATATGAATTACTAAACTACTTCTTGGTAATAGATTTTTCACTTCAAATTTTCCCTGAAATAAAAATAATTATTTGTTAAAATTATTAAAATTGTATTTAAAAAAAATTGTAAAAATATTGAAAAAAAAACTTTGTTACACAACTACTTCTTGGTAACAGATTTTTCACTTAACATTTTCCCTGCAATAAAAATAATTATTTGATAAACTTTCCCTTTCTCTGGACACTTTTAACCAGAAAAAAACTATGTAGCAAAAAAAGTACACAAATCATTTTTTTCCTTTCACTACGTTCGTTCTTTTGTAAAAGAAAGGAAAATTTTTCTAAAATAATTACAAAATGTGCATGTGTGTTCTAGTTTTTCATAAATTTTCTCTACTTCTCTAACCCCTTCTACTCTTTAATATTTGTTTTCTTTTATGAAAAAAAAAGAATTTTCTTCTTGTAGTTTTTCTTTTTTTTTAATTGCTTAAAATAAGCACAAACATTCATATTCATATGTTCATATAAAAAAGGGAGCAGGGGAAGACCCCCTAAACAATACTTTAAAAACAGCAACAATACCAACAACAACAACAAAACATATTAATAATAATGAAAATTTTTATATGAAATATGAGAGAATATTTATGTATGTATAGAATATAATGACAGGTGGAAAAATGTGACAGCATATGGTGAAGCAGCAGAAGTTAAAATAAAAGATTTTTTTTTTTTTTGAAAGAAGGAAAAAGGGGTTGTTTTTCTTTTGGATACAAAATAAATAATAATTAAGTAAAAAAAAAAGAAACTAAACAAAAATAATGAAATTTATAAAAGAAATTAATGAAACCTAAATTATCGTTAGTTTGTTATATCTAGAGTAGTAAAAGTAACATCTCTAGAATTTTTAACAAAATTCATAATAATTTATCTTTCCCATTAGACCATTTTAGTCCCATTCAATTACTGATTTTTAATAGCTTTTCTAAATCAAATCTTTGTTTTATTTAATAGTTTCTTAAGAGTAATATTTTAGTAGAACACAATCGCTATTTTCCCTTCCCTATTAAGTTTTATTGTATCATCTCTAAAACTTTATTTTCCTTTATACCTACATTAAATACAATATATATTTTTCCATTATCTTCCATATCTCTAAATTATTTAAAAAATCCTTCAAATTTCTTAAAAAAAAAAAAAATAAATCTAGTTCAATCAATATTATTATCTTCTCTAAATTCCTGACCCCAAACTGTCATCTCTAATTTTCATTAAACCTCAATAAAATGTCATCACTTTTCTTTAGAATTAAATACAACATTTAATTTTATTAATAATTATCATTATCTTCTTTTATACTACTACTACTACTACTTCTACTACTATTTATAGCAAATTATTTTCATCTCTTTTAATATAAATCTTAAAACAATTCATTATTCAATCTATCGCAAAACAAATTGCCACAATTTGATTTGTGAATTAAAAAAAAAAGTAAAATAAAATAAAATAAAAATTTATTTGTTATTCTTACTTTATTTATTCATCAAATTCTAACATCAATTGTTGGTGTTGTCTGTCATTGACTTTATTGACATTTTCAAAATGTCACTTTTCAGTTTGAAGCTTGATTTAGATTTATATTTATTTACAGAAAAATAAAAAAAAAAAAACAAAAACAAAAATAAATAAATCAAAAAACAAAAGAAAGAAAGAAAAAAAATTTTATTTTAAAATAAAACATTTCATCATAAACTCAGAACATAATATATCTCAAGGTTAAGCTAAGAGATAAGCTTTTTTCTCTATACATATTTTATTATTTTTTAAATAAAATATTTTATTAATAATAAAATTGTTTTAATTGTTTGTTACAAAAAGAAAAAAAAACTGATTAATAAAGAAAATTAGTCACCAATTTGTTTTAAATTTGCAGGGCATTCACAACTTATTTTTTTTTAATGATTTTCTAATCTTTTTTTAAATAAAATTTGTAATACAAAAAAATAAAATATTAAAAAAAACAAGCGGATATTTTAATAATGTTTTTTTAAGATTAAAGGTTTTAGTTTATTTTAAGGCTAAACATTTAATTAGTTTACAAAGTGATTTCTTTGCATTTAAATAAAATAATTGCGCAACTATTTAATTTGGCAGAGATTTTTATAAAAAAGTTTTTTTTTCTAAAAAAAACTAATAATAAAAGAGAAAGAATTTTTCCTAAATAGTAAAATGAAAAATAAAGAAGGTAAAGCTTTAAATAAACACTAATTCAATACTAAATTATTTCCAGTGTATTTCTAAGTCACATCTATTTTAATACTAAATCTAGTTCAGTTGAGTTCCAATGCATTTTAGTTTTGTTAAGCTTTAGTTAAATTTTAGTGAAATTCTAGTTTAGCTTTAATTCAGTACTAAATCAGTTCTAGTTTAATCTCTTTTCAGTTCTAGTTCATTTCCAAATAGGTTCTATCTCAATTGTAGTTTAGTTCTAATTCAGTTTTGTTTCATTCTAGTTCAGTTCTAGCTAAGTTTTAATTCAGTTCTAGTTTAGTTCTTGTTCAGTTATAAATCAGTTCTAATTCAGTTCTAGTTCATTTCTAATATTGTTTTAATTTAGTTCTAGTTCAGTTCTTGTTCGGTTTTAGTTCAGTTTAAGTTCAGTTCTAGTTCATTTCTAATTTGGTTCTAGTTCGGTTTCAGTTCAGTTTAAGTTCAGTTCTAGTTCATTCAATTTGGTTTTAGTTCGGTTCCAGTTAATAGTAACGTTCTACTTCATTTCTAGTTTAGTTTAAGTTCAGTTTTAGTTCAGGTTCAATTCTGTTCGAGTTCAGTCCCATTTCAGTTCTAATTCAGTTCTTGTTCATTTCTACTTCAGTCTATTTCAGTTCTGATTCAGTTTTGGTTCAATTCTATCTCAGTTCTAATTCAAGCATCTGTTTAGTTCTAGTTCCAGTTTATTTTTTTTTAGTTGTAATTTAGTTCTAGTTTAATCTAGTCCAGGTTTCAGTTATAGTTCGGTTCTTGTTCAGTTCTTATTTTCTAATTTAATTCAAATTAGTTCTGTTGTAATTTAGTTCGAGTTCAGTTTAAGTTCAGTTCTAGATTAGTTTGAACTCAATTCTAGTAGAGTTCTCGATCAGTTCTAGAATAGTTTAAGTTCAGTTTGACCTTAATTCTAGTATAGTTTTCGATCAGTTCTAGTACAGTTCTAGATTAGTTTCAACTCAATTTTAGTTCAGGATTAATTCAATTCTTGTTAATTTCTAATTCAGTTCCTGTTTAGTTCTGTTTCAGTTCAAGTTTAATTCTAGTTTAGCTCTAGTTAAGTTTTAGTTCAGTTCTTATTCAATTCCTTTTCAGTACTAATTCAATTCTAGTTCATTTGTAATTCAGTTCTAGTACAGTTCTCAATCAGTTCTAGTTTAGTTCTACTTCAGTTCAAGTTCTAATTTAGTTCAAATTAGTTCAGTTCGAGTTCAGTTTGACCTTAATTCTAGTACAGTTTTCGATCAGTTCTAGTTCAGTTCTAGATTAGTTTCAACTCAATTCTAGTACAGTTCTCAATCAGTTCTAGGTTAGTTCTACTTCAGTTCAAGTTCTAATTTAATTCAAATTAGTTCAGCTTGAACTTAATTCTATTACAGTTTTCGATCAGTTCTAGATTAGTTTCAACTCAATTCTAGTTCAGTTTTAATTCAGTTCTTGTTAATTTCTAATTCAGTTCCTGTTTAGTTCTGCTTCAGTTCTAGTTTAATTCTAGTTTAGTTCTAGTTAATTTTTAGTTCAGTTCTTCTTCAATTCTTTTCCGTACTAATTCAATTCTAGTTCATTTGTAATCCAGTTCTTTTCTAGTTCAGTTAATTCTGCTTTAGTTCTAGTTCAGTTTCAGTTCAATTACAATTTAATTCAAGTTCGGTTCTACGTCAATTTTAATATAGATCCAAATCTATATTCTGGCTCTTATATAATTTAGTTTTAGTTCAGTTCTTATACAATCTTAGTTTATAATTTAATTCAAGTTCAGTTCTACGTCAATTTAAAAGTTCCAAATTAATTCTTCTCAAATGTTGGGTTAGTTCTTCTGCAATTTAGCCTCTTATATAATTTAGTTTTAGTTCAGTTTTAGTGAGTTTATGTCTAGTTCAGTTCTTGTTTAGTTCTAGTTCAGTTCTTGTTTAGTTCACATTTTATTCAGCCCTAAATCAATTTAATTAATTTAGTTCCAAATCAATTCTTCTCTATTATTGGCCTAATTCTTCTGCAATTCTAGATCTTTTAAAATTTAGTTTTAGTTTAGTTCACTTCTGTTTCAGTTCTGGTTCAGTTCTGTTTCAGTTCTGGTTCAGTTCTAGTTCAGTTCTGTTCCAGATCTTATTCATCCCTATTGAGTTCTTTTTCAGTCCAGTATTTTCATTTCGTTTATTATTTGCTTTATTTTTTCTTATATAGAATTTATTATTTTTAAGTTAAAATTTATGTTTTTTCTTGTTATTACAAGTGTTTCCCATTTAACAAAATAAAACTTTTGTGTGTGTGTGTAAAAATATCACACTCAAACCAAAGTATTACGAAAAAAATTAATTGTCAATAAATATTTTTTTAGGCTTCTGATTGAATCCAATACCAAAAAAAAAGCAAAAAACAACATATAAATATGTTCACATATTTTTTCTTCAAAAATTTTTTTTTAATGTTTTCATAATCCTCCTCCCCTCTTTAACACACAATTCTTGTAATAAATGCATTTTTTACAAAGTTTTTATTTTTATTTTTTTTTTTATAAATTTTGAGACAACAGACAAATACTTACTCGTACCATAAAAATGTTGTTTGTTAAAGACAATTGTGTCATCATAAGAAAAATGTTTTTCTTTTGTTTTAATTTTTCTTGTAGATTTAATGTTGTCATTGTTGTTGGTGTTTTTTTGGTTTGTATTTGTTATTTTTTTTTTTTTTTTGTTAAATGTTTACTTTTGACATTTTCAATTCATTGTTTTGTTGGGATTTTTTTGGAATATTTTTGGGACTTTTAAGGCAAGCATACGACATAAGAGCATAATTATGTGGCATCACGTAATATGGGAGAGGTTTTAGTGTTTTGTTATTTTTTTGTTAAGATCACAAAGATCAATAATATGAATTTATGGGATTTTTAATGGGTTTTACAAATTTGTAGTGAAGGGGAGGGAGAGGTGGTGTTTAAATTTGTGGTAATTTTTTAAATATAATGAAGTGTTAATATTATTTATTTTTAATATTTTTAAATTTAGAATTAAAAAATAAAATTTAAAATTCTTATTTAAAAATAGAATAACCAGACTAAATTTAAATAAAATTGTGTCCTAGCTATACTAAAGCGATCGTATTTTGTTATATAATTCCATATTAAAGAATCATTAGCTTTAAAAGTAACACCCTTTCTTGGTTTATGTTTTATATTTTAATATTCTACTTTTTAAAATTTAATTTGTATAAAATTTAAATTTAAAAAAAAGACTACCTCTTGAAACTTATAAATAAAAAAGAAACAAAAACAAATCTTAACATTTATTTTCCATATAATCAAAAGTCATTAATCATTGTGTTTCTTTTTGTTTTAGTTTAATACAAAACAGCACACGCACACACAAAAACATATATATTATTTTATTTTGCATAGACTCTTTACATTTTGCAAAAATAGAAAAAAAAGGAATGAAAAGAATAAAGTTCATGTTTAAAAACTCTAACCTCAAATCAATAAAGTACTTAATTTACCACTGTAGACACATTACCAAGAATATTAAACATTTCTACCATAACACTCACTCACTCACTCACTCACTCACTCAGTTACTTAGTTTTTTGTTTTTTTATGTATTTTATGCATTATAATCAAATCTACACTAAAAGAAATTGAATGTTTAAAAGTATTTCATTAGCAAAGCCTTAAAATATGCTATAGATTTTGAACAAAATGCGGGAGAGTAAAGACTTGGGTGTTGTAATATATATTTAAATTAATATTATAAAATAATTTGTTTTAAAGTATTTAACTAATAAATGAATTTGTTTTTATTTCTTTGCAGGTATGTTTTTATTTAAAATCCAAAATATTTTCAATATTTTAAAATGATAATTTGGTGAGTCATATTTAAAAATATTTAATATTTTACACTTAATATCTAAATAATTTTTATCAGGCTTTATTCCAATTATAGTTCAGCTCCAGTTCAGTTCTACCTCAGCTATAATTCAGTTCTAATTTAGTTCCAATACAGTTCTAATTCAGTTTTAGTTCTGTTTTCAGCTCTAGCTTAGTTCTAGTTCAGTTCTAGTTCAATTTTAGTTTAGTTTTAGTTCAGTTCTAGTTCAGTTCTAGTTTTAGTTCAGTTCTAGTTCAGTTCTAGTTCAGTTCCAAATCAATGGTTCAGTTTAGTTTTCGTTTAGTTCTAGTTCAGTTCCAGCTAAGTTCTAATTCTGTTCCAAATTAATTCTACTTCATTTCTAAACTAATTCTGTTTCGATTTTAGTTCGGTTCTAATTAATTTCTAGTTCTGTTCTACCTCAGTTTCATTTAGTTTTAGTTCAGTTCTAATTCAGTTGATTTATCTCTAAGTTACTTGTATTTAATTTCTGGCATAGTTCTAGTTCAATTATAATTTAGCTCTAGGTCAGTTGTAGATCAGTTTTAGTTCAGTTCCAATTCAGTTCTAGTTCAGTTCCATTTCAGTTGTAGTTCCGTTCTAATTCAGTTCTCGTTCAGTTCCATTTCAGTTCTAGTTCAGTTGTAGTTCCGCTCTAATTCAGTTCTAGCTCAGTTCGAGTTCAGTTCTAGTTCAATTCGAGTTCAGTTCTAGTTCAGTTCCAGTTAAGTTCTAGTTCAGTTCTACTTCAGTTCTACTTCAGTTCCACTTAAGTTCTAATTCAGTTCTACTTCATTTTTAATCTAGTTCCAATTTAGTTCTAGTTCAGTTACAAATCAGTTTTAGTTCATTTCTAAATCAGTTCTAATTTAATTCTACTAATTAAATTCAAGTTTAGTTTTAGTTCAGTTATATTTCAAGTTTAGTTCAGTTCTAGTAAATTTAATTCCTTTCTAATTAATTCCCATTATTATCCGTGTATTACTCTTTGCTCTTCATTCAAACATAATACAACTTTTGTTTTGTTTCTTTTCTTTTTTTATTTTTAATGGGTGTTACCCTTAACTCCTCCTGTAAGTTCTTCCTTTCACTATGCCACATCATTCTTTCTGCTCAATATTAAAGTAGTTGTTATTTTTGCAATTTTTGGTTTTTCCTTTATATGCTGTGGTTGTATGTATTTGTGTGTAATATAAAGAAAAACAAAAAGATTGTTATGTATGTATGTTTGTGTGTGTGTATGTGTGTGTTAAAAAACTGATAACTTAAATTTAACGATATGTAAATGAAGCTCAAAATTCAGACACTTTACTACTCGTGCAACAACTATAGCAACAATAACTAAAATTTATTTAACTTCGATTTGTTGCTGCTACTGCTGTTGCTTTGACTGTTTGTAGTTGTTGTTATTGTATTAGTAGTAGTAGTAGTAAGTAGTGAAATAAAAAACCCATAAAAGTTTCCTTGCGATAAATGAAAAGCAAAACGGAAGTTTTAAGGAAAAAGTTTAAAATGCATACTACAACTACTACAAAAATAGAAAAATTATATACTTTTTTTGCTTTTGAATATGAAAGTATGAGTTTAAATGAAAAACATTTGAAACTAGCAAGGATATAAAAAAAAAACAACACAACATGTCAGTTAGTTTTTTCAACAATGATTAATAATGGCTGGCCCTTAACTTTTTTCTACTCTTACTACTCCTGCTTCTGGTTATTTTGTTTTCAATCTTTCACTCTTTAAACTTTGCTGCCAAAATAAAAAAAGGGTAAGGCCATTTCAAGTAAAAATATCCTTAAGCTATATTTTAGCAAAACTAAAAAAAATATATGCAAAAAACTAAAAAAAAATTATTGAATTTTGTGTTTCCTTTATATAGACGTTTATCTATTTAAAGTTTGCTAGTGCTGGGGATTTTTTTTATAGATTTTTTGAAAATTTCTGTTTAATTGATGCATAAGAGGAGCTAAAGCTTTTTTTCTGTAGATAGTTGTAGTAAACTCTTAACACTTTGCTAAAATAGTATTATCAAATGTCCACAAATTAAAAGTTTTTTTTTTTTTTGCTGAATTTTTATATGTTAAGGTATTTGTTTGTTGTAAGGGAGTGTAGGTGAAAAAAAAGTTTTTTTTTGGTATTAGAAAATAACACATATACACACACCGTTAATTTGTAAAAGATTAAAGTTTTATAGAAATGTTTTTTTTTTTTTAGAATATTTTAAGCATAATTTATTTGTTTAAGAGTTTATCTTTTTGGCAGGATATAAAAGGATTAAAAAGGGATTTTAAGTTTAAAAAGTTTAGGGAGAAAATAAAAAAAGAAATATTATTTTATAAGAAATTTTGTTTTTCTAACCAATTTGTAATTTTTTTTATAACTAAAACTATGAATTTATTTTAGCCATTTATTAAAGCTAAATTCAGCAATGAAAATTTAAGCCAAATTTGGGGATTAATTGAATCATATAGAGGCTTAATTACAAGAAGGAAAATCTTTTAATTGCAGCTAATTTTCATGACATAAAAGACTTTGACTAAAGCTTAGTTAAGGATAAAAAGAGGCCTGTGTTTGAAGCTAAATTTGTATAACAAATAACTCAAAATAGTAGCCTAAAAGCACATTATATTTTAGTTTTAATTTAAAATAAAAATAGCAACATATTTTCTTTAATTATTTGAGCGTCCTTTTAAACTTAGCTTTTATTTCAATATTTAGAGTCTACGTTTGAAGACTTTAACAATGTCAAATTTAAGATGCTAAATAGCTCTTTATATAGCCAAATGTTAGCTTCTGGTGTAGTCCTTTAGGTATTAGAGTTGATTTTTTATATGTCAAATTTAAACCTCAAAAGTAGATCTTTACAAAGCCAATATTTAGCTTTCCGTATAGCTTTTTATATAGTCACAATTTTCACTTAATTGCAGCTCTTTATAAGTAAAGTTATAGTTTTAAACGTAGTTCGTTACATAGTTAATTTAAAGCTTAAAAAGTAGCATTGTATCTAAACAAATTCTATAGTTTACGTAGTCATTTAACATAGCTCTACATGTCAACAAATTTCAACTTTTGATTAAAATATATATATTTCGATAAACTGGATCTTTCAATATAGTTTTTACGTAGTCATATTTCCTCTTTTACGTAGTCAAATTTCAGCTTGAAACGTAACTTCTCAGAAAGTCATATTTTGGCTGGTTTGTCTGAATTTTGCGTATATCACTTGATGTATTTTATTGTGGCTTTTGATCTAAAACTTTACAAATTAAATATGAGCTGTTAAAGTAGCTATATTTATATCCAAGTTTTAACCTTAAGTAATGCTATTTTTTAGTAAAACTTCTTATAAACAATTTTGCTTACAATCTAGTTTGTAATAGTTCTATATTAAATAAAGTTTTAGCTTTCAATGTAGTCACTTTTAACTTTTTGCGTAGCTATGTAGCACTTTATAAAGTTAAATTTTAGCTTCTATTATAGTTTATTTCAGTAGCTNNTCGCGGGATTAGTCTTAAGAAAACTTTGTGAATTTTAAAATTTGTTAATAAATAAAATTTGAAAAAAAAAAAAAAATAGTTCTATACTAAATAAAGTTTTACCTTTCAACGTAGTCACTTTAAACTTTTTGCGTAGCTCTGTAGCACTTTATAAAGTTAAATTTTAGCTTCTATTATAGTTTATTTCAGTAGCTCAGCATTCAAGTCTCATCTTTTGACGTAGTTGTACATTATGCTTAAAAAAGCTGAAAAGCTTTTTACGTAGACGATTTTTAGCTCTTTACTAAGTAATTTTATTGCTAAATTTAAGCTTTAATTGTAGCTTATTGAAATAGTTGTTATTTAGTTAAAATTTAAGCTTTGCTGTATTTTTATATTTAGCCAAGTTTAAGCTTTCTACGTAGTCAAGTTTTAGCTATGAGTTAAGTCGTTAAGTTTCAGCTGTAAAAGTATGGTAACATTAAGCTTATTTCAGCTTTTTACGTAGTCAAGTTTTAGCTTTTTACCTAGCACTTTTAGTTTTTAATCTAGTATCATCTCTTAACGTAGTTAATATATAGTTAGGCTTTAACTTAACATTACTAAATTTTAGCTTCTTAGTTTATTTTAATAGTATTTAGTCAAATTTTATACTTGTTGTTTTTTAAGTTTCTATTCTGCTTTTACGTAGCAAGTCATTTAGTCAAATGTTATTTCCAATTGTGGATTATTTTTTAAAATAAAACTTTAATATTTAAATGTAATTTATATTTATTTTTAAATATTAAGAAATTTAATATTTAAATGTTATATTTCTTACGTAGCAATTTATATATATAGTCAAGATTTAATTGTTTTTCGTAGCATATTTTGTAGGTTAAATTTATTTTTATTTTTTTGGTTAATGGTAAGAAATTTAATTGCTTTAAATTATTAAAAAAAAATATTTAAATTTCTTAAAACTTTTAAAAGAAATGTATAAAAAATTTAACTTGTAAGTCATGTACCTTTTCAAATAAATTTCAAATTTCTCTTAATATTTTTAGCAAAATTCTTTAACAGACATTATTCTCAAACTTTCATCATAATTTATTTAATATTTATGAGCCATAAACCTCATTACAACAGATATTATATTAATGTCATTAAAATTTCATTACCTTTTTCATAAAATGAAGAAAAAAAAAAAACAGTTCAAAAATCTCATTTCATATCTCTCTGTCTCTCTTGAAGACATTAAAAATTACAAATAGAAAACACTCCTTAATAGCCAGGTCATTTACAGTAATTTGTAAAAAAAAAAAGAAAATGTCAAAAAATCTCTTCAAACATAAATGTTTGATGACAAAAGATATATTTATTATTAAACATAAATTTTAAAAGGTAATTGAGAATAGAGAAAAAAACAAAAGATATTTGTTTTAAAATATTTTAATAAGAAATTTTGTTACTTTAAAAGATTTAAAAATATTATTATTATAATTTTTTTGTTATAAAAAATTATTTTTTTATGTTAGTTAAAGGCATAACAAACATATTAATGTTATAACTATTTCAAAAATTATATATGAGTATATAATAATTATTAAGCAATTTTTTTAATAATTTTGTTTTAAATTTAAAAAGCAAATCATGTTTAAAAACAGAGTTTATAGTAAAAAAAGTTATATTTAAGACTTTTAAATAGCGTGACAGGCAAGTTTAAATAATACTTTTTGTAAATAAGTAACAAAGTATTTTAAATTTGAAAACAGTAGGCGTTTAATTACCACCTTTATAATATAAAATCAAATTATTTTTATTTTCAAGTTTTCTTCCTCTTTAAGAAATTTGAAAATTATTTAAAAATAAAAGAATTGTTTAAAAATAACACGATTTTAAAAATAAAATATTTCTTTAAAAATAAAATAATTATTAAAAATATTATAAGGAAAAAATAAACAATTTTCTATTTAGTTTTAAAAGAAAATTTAAAGAAATTCTTTTATAAAATTTCAAGGAGTGTTTTTTTTTTTTCTATTTCCATCTACCAAATGATTCCCTTCAAGTTAAAGAAAAAAAGAAGAAAAAACACACCTTAATTTCTTTTACTTTATTATTGTTGTTGCCATCATAATATTTATAATGGTCAGTTTGGTTTTTGTTTGACATTTGTTAAAATGTTTAAGTCAACATCATTTGCTTTGTAATTTAATATTGTCTGCGAGTCTTTATTTTTACCTTATTTTTTACTTTTTGTCATAGTGGTGGTTGTTGGTTAACGCTCTAATGATTTTAATTTACTTTAAAATAACTAAAAACCGTGTAAATTTTAGTTTTTTTTATTATTTTACTATGTCTTTTTTACATTTTATGGGGGTTAAGTTTTAGATAAGATGACTCTAACAAGTGTAATTAGTTGTCAGTCAAACTATTAAAATGAAACTACAAAACAACAAGAAAAACAAGAAAAAAAAAAAAAACAAATTAAAAAATATATATATAATTTAGAAATAATTTCCATTTGATGACATTAACAAAAATTTATGTTAAATGGAAATTAATTTAAAATGGAAATGAAAAATTATACAAAAAAAAAAAAAAAAAAAAAAAAAAAAAAAAAAAAAAAAAAAAAAAAAAAAAAA
>MINK01173997.1:5322-22368 GCA_001735545.1 Phormia regina | reverse complement strand
TTTTTCTTTCGTTTTTTTTTTTTTTTTTTAAATTTTGATTTTTAGTAAAATTTGTGGTTTTGATTTTTTTTAAATATGGTCAACTTTGGATTGCCTATATGGATTGTTAAATATTAATTTTTTACCCTTACCTGATAACCATAAGGCGTTGTATGATTACATCTAATATATGATTCATTTTTAAGTAAAGCTGTTAATAAACTTTTAACATCACGACTAAAACGTGTTTCAACTAAAGGTCCTGCAAATATATTAACGTATTTATTAATGTTTGAAGTTATACTTCCATTTTAGACATTTTTTAGTCTTACTTTTACTAATTTGAGCTTCAATGAAATTTTGTTGAAACCATGGAACATTAGCTTCTGGAAAATCTAAACAAACACTGCGATTTAATTGCATCACAATATTAAGAACACGTTCGGGATAAGTAGCCTGCAATAAGAAATCAGTTAAAGACAAGATTTTTAACAAAGAATACATTTTGTGTGTTTACCTTAGAATAACACATTTGTATTTCTTCTTCGACACGCTGAATAAACTTAACACAAAATACTTTATTTATTAGTTCTTCAGGTATAGTCTTGTAAAAACATAACGCTAAACAGGCTTGAACCAAGGACAAACCACTCATATAATTAAAATCTCTGAAAATTATATAAATCATAAAAACTTTTGAAATCTTAAAAAAAAAATCAAGTACTTTTCAAACTCACCTCAATAATATTGCTCCTGCATAATGCAAAGCATCGTAGGATTGTGGTGTATAACCTAAATTATACATACAGGTTAATAGTTTTTCAACTGTCTCGCCCATTATATATTCATGATTGTTTTCCAAATAGGTAAACATATTATCTAAAACTTCAGGCACCAAATAATTGGTAGCCAAAAAATTATAGGCCATATCTTTGATAATGCGTGAATTTAAATCATGACATTGTATTTCTTTGTACTTTTGCAGGGTTTTGTGATAAATTACACTATTTTTTAAGCCTAAAATATGATTAAAAAAAATAATAACTTTACGAAATATCTGGTTTATAATTAAAAACTTACTTTTTCGATTACTTAAAGTACGTACTAACATATTTAAATCAGTTACAGTCAATTGTTCATCATTCAAATGCTTTTCTGTACAGGCTGTTAAGACACTATCAATGGTGGCCAATTGCATGCCAACCAATTGAGGAGTTTGATGACGATATCTAAATATATGTCATACGTTTAATTACTATAATATTTATCTAATATAATTATTAATTACCTCATTTCCAGTGAAATCTGTAGACCTCGACTGATGAGAAAGCAATCCATTGGTGAAAATTGTTCACCCATTGTTATGATTTTAGAGAGTAAAATATTTGGATATTTTTTCCAACTATATGGCGTATGACCATAAGCCAGAACAAAAGAGGCCAAACGAGCAAATTTCTGTGGTATTCTACCAGCTAAATCATGTTCAATAGCTCTCATACACAATTGACTAAGTTTCTTCTCCAATTCCATGTGCCTATAGGTACCACCTAAATTATTATTGAAATTCATATAACGATGACAATGACGTAGGCATCGCAAAGGTATCTCTTCTTCAGGTATAGTCTCCAATTCTGCTAAAACGCCATTCCAATAGGCATTACAGATTTTAACATCTGATATTTTTAAACTTCTAAGTGTGGAGAATAGATGGCCGGTAGAATTATATGATTGCCAACTTTCAGGTGTTGATATTAAAGCTTTGAAAGCATTTATTAAAGTCTCCCTACGATGCGGTGGGGAAAATGGTACAAAACAAGCCAAAGTTTCTGGGGTCATTTGACTACCCAACAATTCTTCCATGGCTCCGGCTAAAGATTCATGTAAAGAAGCCGGTTCCATGTGATATTGGTATATACGACATAAATTTTTTAAATCATTTGCATCTAATTGTTTAATAGAAGGTTTAAGGGTTAAGAGTAAATCTCTTATCAAAGGTACATGTTTATGTGACCACACAGCCATATTAAGTAGATTTAATATTTTAATAACAGTCTTTGGTGTAGCACTTGAAATTTGTCCTGTAGTTATTAATTCTTTTACTTTTTTCTTATATAAATCAATCATTTCCTTGTTAATAAGAATTTGTAAGTTATACATGCATGTAGCAATCATACGAGCATCTTCTTCAACCTTACACATTTCAATGTGATGCTGTAAATGTCTCATGAAGTTGACACATAGCATGGGAGTAAAGAAATCTCTACCCGTATTAATGCCTACCACCAAACGAGACAATGCTGATAAATCTATTATATCTTGCGAACTTTCTATTTCATTCAGGGCATTTATTAATAGTTGTTGCATTGTTGGATCAGTGTTTTCAACACCCAGTTTACGTAAGTACAAATAACAAGAGCTCATTTCATTTATATTTAATTGAGGAACATAATCTTTGAGTAATGGTAAAATATAATCGATAAAGTTTTGTTCGTTTAAAAGATTTTGCTGATGATGATTGGAATTATTTTGTCTATTAAATATCCATAGTAAAATTATAGATTGAACAATGTGTTCTTTGTGTAAAAGAGATTTTTCAGTATCCAATATATTTTTTAACTATAAAACAATGGAGGAAAATAAGTTGAATACATCTAATAATTATGTGATACATATAAGAGTGTTAATAGTAACAGTATTCGTTGATAAATACAATTTGTAAGTTATTATTTTAGAGTTCAAAACCAAATAAACTTTTGTCCCAATAATTTTGGAGATCAAAACCAAATAAACTTTTCATAACTTAACATTAAATTTCATAATTTGTTGTGTCAAAAACAAAGTTTAAATACAAAAAAGTTTCCTTAACATATTAAATGTTAGCATAATGAATCACGAAAAGTGATTATTTTTTAATTAAATGCCTAGATGCGCTATCTATCGATAATACAAAATCTATAAGTAATTCATTTGATTAATATTTAAAGCACGAAGTAATTGTTTGAACAAAATGTTGAGAAAGTTTAGTTTTGTTCTCCTAGTTCTATTTAAAAAATTAAAAACCACTTTAGCTTACCTCCTCAAGATTTTCACATAAATTTATTTTTTTCATTATATCATCTCCTTCATTGTACAACAGGTGCTTTAAATTGTAATTTTGTACAAATGAATCCACTTCCTCATTTCCATTATAATGAGTTTCATCTTCTGCTTCAGACAATTCCAATTGTGTTCCGCGTTTTTCCATCTGTTGTGTTCCATCACTATATAATCGTTTATCTTTTGAAGCAACTGGATATAAAGAATTCCTTGTGAACAATCCTGTTGTTGTTGCTTTATAGTTTCTAGTACTAAGACCGGTGGTGGTTACATTTGCACTATTTCTTAAACTGGCTGTTAATAATTGCAATTGTTGTTTTTGCCACAAACCCACTATTAATTTAAATTGTTGTTTTGCCAATAATGTCGAATACATTTTTCTTATTGTCACTTTAATTCAGTAAATGTTAAAAAAATTGTTAAAAATAATTGCGCTTCAAAAAATCCACATTTTTTATTCCACTTATTGCTTTTTATTGCCTTTATTTACAAAAACATTGATCAGCTGTCGACCAGAGACCTGTGCCAAACAATTTCAACTGCGGCGATTCAAAATTGCGGTAAACAACCAAAAACAATATAAATGGTATACTCGTAAGAATAGCTGTTTTATAATTTTTTATTGAGATACCACTATACAATATATTTTCAGTTATTTTTTATTCTCCTCCCCTCCTGTTTCTCGGCCGTGCAACTGCCGTCGACAATTTAACTTTGACATTGTTCTCTGCAACAAACATCTCTGTTTTTTTATTGTTTATCAGTGGACGACAAAAAAAAGTAGAAAACAAAGTGAAAATTTTTGTAAAGTTAAATATTTTGCTATAAAAATGGATAACAAGGAAGATGGAACAAATAATTTAGTTGACAAAGTAGTGTCGAAAAATGCCAGTACAAATTCTTTGGATACGGATTCAAAATCTAGCTCTACTGGCTCGAAACATGGAGCGGATGTGGGCACAGCTAAAGACACACCCTTTACCTATTTAGAGGGAGAAGAAGATCAAGATCAGAAAAATGATGTTACCTATGTGTGTCCCTATCGGGGACCAGCCTATGGAGCTTTGACTATAACAAATTATCGTTTATATTTTCGTTCTTTGCCTTTGCGTGACCACGAGCCACCAGTAGTGGTGGATGTTCCATTAGGCGTTATAGCAAGAGTTGAAAAAATAGGTGGATCTACATCGAGAGGTGAAAATTCGTATGGCATTGAAATATTTTGTAAAGATATGAGAAATTTACGTTTTGCCCACAAGCAACAAAATCATTCCCGTAGAACAGTATTTGAAAAATTACAATCGTATGCTTTTCCTTTGTCCTATAGTGGGAGATTATTTGCTTTTGCACATGCTGCTGCTGTAGGTAGTACACCGCCCGGAGAAAATGGTTGGGCTGTGTATGAACCCTTAGCCGAGTTGAGACGTTTGGGGGTACCAAACGATATGTGGCGGGCTACAAAGATTAATGAAACTTATGCTGTATGCGATAGTTATCCTGCAGTATGGGCTGTGCCAAAGCAAGCGTCTGATGATTTCTTGCGCAGAGTGGCACAATTTCGTTCGCGATGTCGTTTGCCAGTATTGTCCTGGATGCATCCCAGATCTCAAGCTACTATAACTAGATGCTCTCAACCTTTGGTAGGTGTTGGAGGTAAACGTAGTGCTGATGATGAACAATATTTGAACTACATAATGGAAGCTAATGCCCAATCGGATAAACTGGCTATTATGGATGCACGGCCCAGTGCAAATGCTATTGCTAATAAAGCTAAGGGTGGTGGTTATGAGTCCGAAGAAGCTTATAAAAATGTAGAAATACATTTTCTGGACATACATAATATACATGTAATGCGTGAGAGTCTACGTAAGGTTAAAGAAGTTTGTTATCCCACTATTGATGACTCCAAGTGGTTGTCTTCCATTGACAACAGCTTATGGCTGAAACACATTAAATGCATTTTAGCTGGAGCTGTACGTATTGTTGATAAAGTAGAAACTATGAGCACTTCTGTGGTGGTACATTGTTCCGATGGTTGGGATCGTACTGCCCAATTGACTGCCCTGGCTATGTTGCTGTTGGATCCTTATTATCGCACTCTTAGAGGTTTTGAGGTACTTATTGAAAAGGAATGGCTTTCATTTGGTCACAAGTTCCAACAACGTATTGGCCATGGTGATAATCGTCATTCTGATGCAGATCGTTCTCCAGTTTTCCTACAATTCATTGATTGTGTCTGGCAGGTTTCACAGCAATATCCTAATGCTTTCGAATTTAATGAACATTTCTTAATAACCATAATTGATCATTTATTTTCGTGTCGTTTTGGTACATTCCTGTGCAATACAGAGGCCGATAGGATACAAGAAGGTGACTATTTATATTTTACTTTTGATTTCTGGCATTAAAAACGTATACTATATACTTTCTACTTTTAGATCTCAAGCACAAAACTATTTCATTGTGGACATACATTAATTCTTCATTGGATCAATATTTAAATCCATTATACCCATCTTTTACTCAGGGAGCTCAGACTATATTGCGTCCTATTGCTAGTATGCGTATTGTTAAGATTTGGAAAGGTCTTTATTGCCGTTGGAATCCCAGCATGAGACCACAAAATAAAATCTATAATCGTACTCGTGAGCTTTTGGCTTTGCAAGAACAGTTGGTTAAACAAGTTAGTGAAAAGCGCATGAAGGCTAATATGCGTCAAACTATTCAGGCTACTACACGACTGGCCTCACCAATGCATTAGGGGTATTTGAACTTTTTCTACAGTAATTATTTTGTTTGTATTTTATATACAAATACGTTTATATTACATATAAATAGATATATCTTATTTAATAATTTTATTTGAATTATATCATTATTGTAATGAACTTTATTTATATGGTTAGAAATCTCTATTAATATCGATTTATATTTATATAATAAATACATGTTTATAACTTAACAGTGTTGATGATAATAAAAATGACCAGTTTTTAATATATGCCGAATTTTTATGCTGAAAACTTAATAAAAAGTATGTTTTAATGCACTAATTTACGTCGAAATTGTATTAATTTGAAGTTGGAACTAAAAATTGCATAGTCTCTTCTCCGCTCAGCTCTTAGGATGGATTCTATTATGTTAATGACATCTTTCATGGTCCATTTGATTGAGGGTTATTTTCTCGAAGCTAGCTTCCTTGATTTTCTTGAGGATTCTCCTTACAATTTGCACTTGATCTGTGCCCCAACGCTTGTAGGCTTGCTTTTGAATCAGTAAGTATTGCTATACGCTCGAAGCCCCTATGATCAGAAAAATTGATAGCCTTCTCTATCGCTAATAATTCGGCTGTCGTAGAATAAACGATTTTCGGGAAAAAAACAAGATTCTGAATGAACCAATTCCATATGTAAAAAAGCGAAGCATGATGCGTTTTCAAGTATTGCTCCGACGGTATATAGAATCTCATAACCCTCCTCATTTAGCTTATTTATCTTTTCCGCAAACAGTGCTTCAATTATTTTCATATTCGAAGTCAAAATGCACATTATTGAGACAATTAACCATAACCGGGAGCTCTCCAAGATCTTTGAATATGAACAAAAAGCGATCAAAATTCTTTGCAATTGTCGTGTTGACTCCTTGTAATTCATATATATATCTGGATAATGGAAGTTTGAATAAAATTGTCCTGATTATCTCCTTGGAAGTAGCCAGGTTTGCCCTTGTTTCCGGAGGGAGTTATGCTGCCATGTGGTACAAATATGAGCTGGTGTTGATCTCACAAGACCAAGACTACGTCTTAGAAAATCATTCGTCGCAATTCTGATGGATTTCATTGTGCCCTTTCTAATGTTTGCAAAGGAAGACAATGCATCAGTCCATTCTTGGTCTGATAAAGGATCTGTAAAATTGAAGAGCTTTAGCTGGATGTATTCCGAAGCGTCGGTGGTTGATAATACGGAAAAAAAAACCGCAACTGTTATGGATATCATCCTATACTCGTTTAATGTGTAGGCTTGAGGAATTATTAGGCGTGATGAATAACCAGATATTTTATATGATGAAATTCAGGCAAGTAACTTTAGTCGATCAATAGCCTCGTCATTTTGCAATTTTATCATATACTCTAGGGATTTAAGTAAAACTGATAGGAGACAAATTGGTCTCCAATTTTCAATTAAACTTGGATCTTTTCCTTTTTGGGAATAGGGCAAACACGTATTGTCCTCCATTCCTCTGAGATGTTACCTTCTAGCCATGATTTCTCGATAAATTCGAATTAATGTTTCCTTGTTGATGGTGATAGATTAATTAGCATCCTATACGAGATGCCATCTTCGCCCTTCGCCGAATCTGGGTTCCGTGAAAAAATATAATTTTCAAAGTCCTCAAATCTTAAAGATGGGATCTGAGACTGCCCAATTGTCAATTTTATAACATTGTTGAGGTTATTAGCATCAAATCCAGTGGACAGGTTTTCCAAAAATTTTTGTGTTTGCGCTCGGCTCTATGAGCTGTTGATCTTTTTGGGTTTATTATATTTTCTTAAATTTGCCATCTTACGCCACATTTCTCTTGGCGATGAAGGGTTAGATAAGGAGTCTAAAAGTTCCGAGAAACTCGCCTTTTTTCTTTCATCAATGTACTCTTTGAGAATCCTATCTGCCTCAATCCATTCGATGCAATCTACTAGTGATTTTGTCTTTTCATTTCTGATACTAAATAGAAGGCTCGCTTTTTTGTCCCATCATCTTTTAGGTATATATTTATTCCTGGGGTCGATTTTTAAAGTGTTCCTTTCCTCCAGAGCTTTCATCTTACTATAGAATAGATTTAGATCTCCTTCCATCTCCAGTCTTCCTAAATCTGTCGCAACTTGGACCAATTTATGACTTTATTGTGATTATTCTTAAGATTGTTATCCATTATAGATAATAGTATGGGGTAGTGATTGCTATTTGTAATCTTAATATTAAGTACTTTCCATGTTACTAAACTCCTAACGATATTGGTAAGTGTGATATCGATAGATGAAGGTAAATTGTTGCCTGCAGAATATGTGGGAGACCCGTCATTTAAACAATCGAAGTAAATAACCTACTTTATAGAGGGATTTAACTGCCTCCTGATGATTGTTCCTGTTTTCCTTCTTATTGGTAGGCAAAGCTGGGAATTGGTCGCTGTCCTCCAGTATTGAGAAACGGTTTGTAAAAACTCCTACATATCTGTTTCTTACCTCTTTAGCAGAAAGGTTCTCAATTTCTTTATAGCATAGGCCTTCTCCCTTGCTGGGCAGTTTTTATCGGTGGGTGGGTGATCCCCTTTGCAGTTAGTGCATATAATCTGTAAACATTTTTCTACATATTGTGACGATTAAAACAGAGCTCATAATTTTGTTTACAATGTTGTGCAAAGTTGTTATATCTAAAGCATCTGTAGCACTGCTGAAAAAGTACAAAATATTTAACTTGCACTTTGGCATAACCATATATTATGTCATTTGGGATTTCGTTGCCCTTAAAGGTGATCTTCATTTTTTATTCTAATTACCTTTAATACCTCAACGGGAGATTGGATGATTTCCATGAACTCTTCCTCCGAAATTTCAACGGGGATATCATTAACAATGCCAGTTTTAGAAACAAAATGACCACATCCTTGATGCCCATGGACATGATGATTTTGCTGACAGAGTGCCACTGAGGAATTTTCTCGAACCTTTGTCATCATAAGAATCAACGTAAACCATATATGGGCCTTTAGGAGCACCATCGTATCTATATTGTATCTCGCCCATTTTGCTACCATTGTTCTTGTCAGAATTGCCCGAATGTCGTCAGTATGTTGCGTTGATGTACAGTCCATTGAATCTACTAGGGAAGACTTACATTGGTTACTGCATTCCTGAATATTAGATTTATAGGGTCTTCTTTTCCTCTTATCCATCTCTTTCCCCGGAGTCATACTGGCCCCGGCTTCCACCATTTACCGTTGGAATGATAACATGTAATAACGGTTTAAAGAATGTTCTATCCTGTCTCAATTAGCCGGAAAAAAAATCACGTCTTAGTAAAAATTTGTTGATCGCTATTTCAATAAGACACTTATAAGAGTGAGAGAGATAGTCACAATGCACTTTATAATTTTACATGAAAGCTGCGTGCAGCACGTCTTCACAGTTCAAAAGCACTGTGCAGACGTGCAGAAATACAATTTTTGATATTTCCATGTGTAAAAAAGTACCAAAAAGGGTGATGTGTTAAAAAGGTACCAAAAAGGGTGTAAGAAACGGGAAATTAATTTTTTTTCAAACTAAATAATGAATTTTCTATTATATTAAACACATAGCATAATTATGAAGTACTCGCACATCTACAAAAACAACAATTCCTTGTATTTTGTTCTTGTAAAGCTACTCCTCACAATGTCAAAATGATATGAACAGAAAATGAGAGAATAAATGTGAGGAATAGTTAAATGCTCACGAAAACAATTTACATAGGAATACAAAAACAATTTGTTAAAACTGATTACAGTATCCCAATTAAGATTTTCCAACGAATACTTAAACATTTACTGTACCATTTCAAATCACATTTCCGATTTTACAATCAAATTTATACCGTTATTACTAACGATACATAAAATTTACGTATTTAACGATACGTAAATTTTACGTTGTAACTTTTTTGTACTTTCATTCAGGGCATGTAAACGTTTAAGAATGTATTAATTTCATTTTAATATATGTTTAAAAACATTTAATGAATTTCATACCATTATGTTTCCATTAGGGTATCCGATAGATTACCCGCCAGTCGGTTATCCGATTAATTTTGATAATCGAAAACTGTCTATTTTCGAATGACGAATACACCGAATAATTTGTGTCGAATAACCGATTTTTTTTTAATTCAAATTTATGTCAACAGCATTCCTAAAATATCTATTATACTCCACCAAAAAATAAAATACATGTCTAAAGGAATTACTCTATTACTTCCAAAGTATCATTATAAACTAATGACTTGTGCTTAAAAAGTAGTGCAAATAACACCAAAGGAGCTAATAAAACTTAATTTCATTGTTCGTGACTTTCCACTCACTAAAAAGCTATCAGAAATTAAAGCCTATGTTTAAATTCATTGGAAATCATTCGAGTTTGCTCTACTTCTGGGTCTCAAGTTTATATTTTTATTTATTTCTTTGTACATTATGTTTTTATTTGGACCGTTCATTTACTAAAATAAAAGACTAAAATTTTAGAAATACTTGAATTTTTTAGAATATTATTTCCTTTGGATCCTGCAGGGATCATAAGGTCATGAACATCACAACATATTTATAACAAGAAATGATTCTGACGCCGAAAATAAAACTGATTTATTAAAGTTTAATTTGAAGACCATTTCGTCATATTGAATCGAAAGTCTAATTTTCTCAAACAAATGGATGATAACATTATTAAGATAAACCCTGTGTTAACTATATTTAGTTTCTGAATAACTATATATCCAATATGTATTACCAAATCAATTCAGTTAATCGAATAATTTCCCATTAATAGGTTATTAACTGATCAACCTACAACCTCGAATTTATCAAATAAACCGGTTAATATACTACCCCGATTAATTGGATACCCTAGTTTCTATACCCAACTGTAGAAAAGATTTGAAAAAATGTGTACGTACGCGCAATAATACCCAATGTAAATTGGCTCTCAGTATTTTGAAATTGAATGAAAAACTTATTTTAGTTTTTGGAATACATAAAAAATTGCTGATAGCATATAAAATGCGTTTCTCTCCTTTTTCAAAGTTGAAAAGTTAAAATTTCTGATAATGGCAACTTTTAGACTCTGTTACGTTTATGGTTTACGTAAATGTCCCACTTTGCATGTCTTTTTTACAAATAATGTTCAACATTGAATATTGTAATTTAATATTTATATAATATTTATAATTTACACATTTTTATTTGTAGTAGCATTTTAACCCTCATACAAATATACAATAATATGAATAACTATCACCAGTGTTGCCAACTCTGGGCCCTATGAAATGGCCAGATTAAGCAAATGAAATAGCTAGAATTGGCTAACTCTTTAAAACTATTATAAAATGGTCTTATAATTTTATTATATCTTAAATTAATTTAAAAAAAATTAATATGTGTAGTATTAATAAACTTTAAATTGCTATTTCATTTTCATATTTATTTATGTAACATTTTTCAATTATAAATACATATATATATATATATATATATATATATATATATATATATATATATATAAAGGAATTTATAAAAATGGTATATCAATCCAATCCTCTCCATTCGGTTCAATTTTTTCGTAAGAGGCATTTGTTTCGATTTATTTTAAAAATTCATTAGGTGGTTTATAATTATGACAACATTTATTTTTGATTTTTAGTTCATAACTAAAAATTAATTTTGAAATATTTAGCCTACAAATATTACTTAAAAAGTGTTTATATATTCCGAACATGTAATATAGCATTCACTGTGTCACTTTGAATTTTATTTCTTAATTTTGTTTTTACCAAATTCATTTGACTGAAAAGTCTTTCCACGTCGGCGATCGACCATGGTAAGGCCAAAAGTTCAAAAGCAAATTTCGAAATTTTATTAAAAGGATTATTGCCTGCTGCATCTGTATATTATGAAACTTCTTTGAAGTTGATTTTATAATGGATCAACATTCCTTATGTTTTTTGTTGCGCTATAGTTAACGAGATCATACAATTTACAGTTTAAAGTACATTTGAAATATTTGCAAAAAGCTCTGTATGGATCATTTGGAGCTTCTAATATCCACATTTTTAAACCTTTATGTTCTTTATACTCAGGCGTAAAGTTTTGTCGATATTGTAGAACCCTTTTTTAACCTTTTATTGAACTATTCAACTTTTCTTTTAATTAAAACAGATATATTAACGCATATAATATACCAAATTTCAAATTTTATTTACTTTTAGCACACACTTGTTCTTTTTATTTCAATGTTACTTTTCTTTATTCACATTCTAAGTACCGTTAATATATCATGTATGTAAAATTTGGTAAACATACAACATATATATTGTATTTGAATATTTAAATAAGGAAGAATGAAAAACAAAAAAGTTACATGAAAAAATTTTAAAAACAAACTAATGTATCAAAAGAAAGTAAACTGGCTAAAGCGAAAATAAAATGGATAAATCTTTCCGCTAGATAAAATCTAGCCACTTTTTTGTAGCTAGATGAAAAAAATCGCTAGATCTAGCCGGAAAATAGCCCAATTGGAAACACTGACTATCACATATCGAGACATATTTCGAATTTCGTTAAATGATACATTTTTACTTTAAATCAAATGTTAAAAATTTAAATATTATCAAAAAGATCGAAATACGCCTTTTTAAGAGAAAATTGTTTCAAAAATTTTCTTTTTTCATTAAAATGGTTTCCCAGAAGTTGTAAAATTATTTGTTTGTTTGTTCGTTTGTTAACCTACTATATAAGGGCATATTTGATATTTTAAAGTTGAGATTAAATTAAGAAAACATTTTCAAAATGTAGATAGGGCGTTGCTCTGAGGGCCTTATCTTAACGTTTAAATTTCTTATGACCAGCTAGAGGCCTGTACTCTTTCAAATCATTTCGAAAACAGATATTTTATTTATTTCATTTTGCATCACTATTTAATATATTTATTCAAGAAAAAATTTTTTATTAAATTTTTTAATTCATTCAATAGTCTTCTTGATTGAATTAATAAATTTTTTATAGGAAACATTTTTTTCAGTTTAGTAAGTGATATAATTATTAAGGTGAGAAATGCAAATTTAGGAGAAAATGTAATTTAATGAATTATTTACTACTATATTTGATAATTTTTTAATCATAAAATTTAAATTAATCGTTATTATTAACTTAAAATATATATTTTTTTTTGAGTTATGACATTTTTGAGTTGAAATATCGATACGATTACCTCACTGTTAGTGGCAAATAATTACTTATTGTATTGTATTAAATTAAATACTTTGTAATTATTTAGACAAAAAAAATTAATAGCTCATATAATATTTTTTCTGCGAAATATTACTTAGTACTTTCATTATTTCAGCTGGCGTTATACCATACTATATACATAGTATGTATTTATGTATGCAATATATATACATATAATATGCATTTGTGAATGTATATGAATATTGTATACTTTTTTGTTTATTTATTTATTATAATAAATAAAAAAAAAATAATAAAAATATTTATGAATAAATGTTAGCTCTGTTCATGTACTATATATTGAATATTTTAAACTAGATTTATTGTTTTAAAATGGTAAATGATTGTTAACGATGTAGAATAAAAAACAACAAAAAATAAATTTAAATAAATAAAAGTGTTGTAAATAGCTTTATTTTAATGATAAATATTATGTTCCTATTTGTTGATTTTTATAATGAGGTTAATTCAACCAAGAATATTTATTTGCTTATATATTTTCTCTATTTTTTCAATGATTAATTTAAAAATACTTCCCTTTAGAAATATACATACATAAATAAATTTACATTTGTATTATTTAAAATGACTATATTTGCTCATTTCCATGTTTGTCTCAATATATGTAAGTATGTTGTACATAAATATTTATAATAATGCATAGATAAAGTGTAATATTCAGTTAAATATTTCTGATTTTAGATCACAAAATTCCAGATACTTGTATACATGTTTGCAAATAAGATAAACCATTGGTTTTTGAATATTAAAATTATCTATATGATTATGAAACATTTAAATAAAGTATGTTTTTTGCATGATATCATGTAACATTTCTCAGCAAAATTAAGATAATTTGTGAAATATTTTTAAGATATGCTTTTTAATGGTGTTTGAAAATATAAAAAATTCTATATGTATTTATATGAAACAAATGGCATACTTGAAAGTTGAAAAAAATAAAAAATATTTATCGACAAACAGTTATTGTAAGTCATACACATGTTTTCTTAAATGAATATTTATCCTTTCGTAATCACTTTAAATTACTTTATTTATTTTGATATTTATTTTTATAGATATTACATTTTTATTTATTTTTATTTTTTTACACACTACACAAACGAACGCATACGCCACCTATTATGAATTTTACTTGTTAAGAAAAGGAATCTATGAAAGATTCAATCAGCATTTAACTTTTAATGCTACACACTTTCTTTTAAATATTAAATATATATTATTTTCTCACTTTATATTATTTTAATTAAACAAGTATTTATTATTATTTTTTTCAGGTATTTTCCACTTCAATTAGCATGGACAAATTTATTTATGAATTTAATTATACAGACGGCTTTTCTTAAGTATTTGTTATCGTTGTAATAGAATAGCAATAAGTAGTATTTAAAGAAACAACAATATGACTATTAGCCGCATGCGAAAAAAATCCCGTATATTTCGACCGTACCCGCGGGATCGCAAACTCTCACTAAACAATTTGTATGATGCAGACAGAGATGAATGCTATTCGTAATTCGCAAAGCACATCACAGTGTTATAAAACGACTGACTACAACTTACTCTGGTAAACAAATGTATCATTACAGCATCCACAGAGCTTCAATTAATCAGATGGTACATGAAACTGTAAAAACATCTCTCTGTGTGTTTATAATTGTGTCTATGTCTACTTTCTATTTTAAAATCTTTGCAAAAAATGTACAAGAAAAACAAAAACAAAGATTCCCTTTAAAAGAGAGCATCATGTAATAACAGACATAAAATAATCACAAATAAAGTTACGAATATAAACGAGGTTACTTACAAAAGAGATTCTATAAAAAGAGAATAAGCTTTAGTTAATTTAGTGCGCATTACTGTGAGATTTGCTTTAAAAATGAGAATAAGAAAAAACTTTTTTTTGGTTTAAGAGTTTATAATATTTTTTAATAAAATTATATTGTTTATTTTTTTAATATTTATTTAATTTATCAAAAATGCATTTATAAATATTTACGTTATGTATCATCTTAAAAATAATATTTTGTTAAATAACATTTTATCTTTCGTGGGTGTAAAAGTAAGATTTTTTTTTTTTTTAGTTATGTTTGAAAGAAAAAGTTTAATTGTTTACAAGGACCTGCATTAAGGATGATATGTTTTACTTTACAAATAAAACTAATAATTCATTATTATAAAATTTTAACTATATATAAGATAATTTTTACTAATTTTTATTCGATTGAGAAATAAAATTCTCTAATTTTAAACACTTCTTCGAAGTTTAATACAATAACCAACATGTGTTATTTTGATTATTTTATCGTATATTTTAGAACACTGTTGTTCACAAGACCATATTTCATATAATTTAAATTTAGGGTTTACTTTTATTCACTAATTATTCATATAACTCAACAATCATTCAATTTCTATGCACAATTCTCTCCATCCCAAGTTTTGTTCTCTTATTATATAAACTTCTGTTACTTCCACATCTGAGTGTAACTTACAGATGTACATTTTGAGTTCTGCAACGAATTATAGCAGATAAATGTTACTTAACAGAACAGAATTGTTCTTTTTTGCTATAAAAAAATAATATTTCAACATAATATGACATTTTAAGCCAAATATTATATTATTATTTTCAATTAAAATTTTTAAATTTTTTCGATGAATGGGAAAAATTCATAAATTATTTGAACAATTCTTATCAACTTTTTTGCAAAGTTGGTTATAGCTCATATTTGCGATATTTAAGCTTAAGGCTTAGATATTACTTTTTTATAATTTTTTATTTATTAAGCAACTAAATTATTAAATTTCTTAATCCAGAATTTAAATAGAACAACTACGGTCCAATTATGTTTTAATTTGTATTTTTTTTAATATATCGTCGCCAAAAATGCAAAACAACGCAACATCAAAATCTTTAAATTTTGGGTTTTTTGATGAAATATAGAGTATATTTCCAAACTATGTGTTGTCACAAAAAAATAACGATTATATTAACAACATTCATCGCATTTGTTAAAAATATTTTTTTGCATATTTTGATTGCATATTAATAAAAATATAATAGCTATTAAAATATTGGAGCAAAAGTTATCAGAAATCTTTTATTTCAATTAAAACCACAAATTTGTATTGATGTTTTGTTCTCTTAGCTCCACAAAATTGAAATCTTGAAAAATGTAAGCCAAACAACTTCACAAATATTTTATTAATATAAAAATATTCATCATCAATATATAAGGCGATATTTAAGGATGTAATAACGCAAAAATCTTGTGTCTCCTGTAAAGTTATGAAAAGTGATGTTACGTTGTTTTGCATTTTCGATGACCATATGTAAATTTGAGCTGTAATATAAATATACCCCGAAACATTATCAACCGTATTCACAAAATAAGAATATATGTTTGATAAAGGTTTACCAACTTTTTGTATGTAAATTTCCCTAAGAAAAAGTTAGTAAACCTTTATAAATTATACATTATTTTTTTAATACAGCTGTTATCTGTGAATAGTCTGTAATAGTTTTACATGCCTATTCACAGATAAAATTGTGACTAAAAATACTCATAATAAACAAATTTTTACTATAGTATTAAAATTCTATTCAAAATTAAGACCTGGTATACCTGGATACTATCCAAAATGTTTGATTTTTCCATGGTTCAAATAAAATATTTTTTGTGTGTTCAGCTTTTCAACAAAAAATTTTAAATTAAAACTAACGAAATTCTGATAGAAATCAATCGTCATACACCTCAGAACTTTCCATGTAAAATTGAAATACATCCAGCTGTTCTAAACATGCAAAATTATTTTCATTTATGTTTGTATTAGAAAGAGCATCGAAAACTTGTCTTCTTTATAATTATTTTGTTTTATTATATATATGTATATACTTATATATATATATATATATATATA
>MINK01173996.1:0-14394 GCA_001735545.1 Phormia regina | reverse complement strand
AAGTTCCTATCAGAGTTCCCAGAGTAAGCCTCCTAAATATTACCGTTCGATCTCAGAATCTACTTTTTGAGTCGATTAACGATTGATCCGAAAATCCCGTCCGTCCGTCTGGTTGGGCTGCTGGCTGTCATTAAAGCTTGTCGCAAAGTACAGGTCGTGCAATTTTTAGAGATAAGTTTGAATGAAACTTTGTAACGTATATTTTTTTGGCACAGGACGAAGCCTATTGTAAATGGTCATGATCGGTTCCCATTATTTTATCACCTAGTCTCCGCCAGTTAATGAGATGTCCCAACGGAATAAGTTATTACAACACTCCAAAAATATCTTAAAAATTGAATATTTTCTAATTGAAATTGACAGAATAAGTTATTATGTGAAAGCATCAAATCTATTCCAAATTTCATGAAAGAATCGGCTACCATAATGTAGCATAGCTCGACATATAACCACCTCGTTTCGAAAATACACTTAAACACGTGCATAAATCCCATATAGAAATGTTAATAATTAATTTAATATTCCGACACATATAAATTTATATAAATATAGTGCCTCTGCAAAAATTTCCATTTAACATCGGTTCATGAACTGACAACCAATCTCTCCATAGAGAGACGCAATTTGTGAAATATGCGCCAAATAAAGTCCAGTAAATACGAGTAGTAATCTTAGAACAGACGTAATATTTTGCAATATTCGTTTTTATTTTCCACAATATAATACAGATTATAGAAGTCCATAATGGCTCCTTCCCAGAATTTCGGTACACATAGGCAATTGGTGTACGAGAGGAACATATGGTCGGTCTTGACCGACTAATACCTTTCTTTCTCGTCGTTTTTTACCAATGTGTTTTTTCAATAGAACGATAACTAACGAATACTTTGTAAAGGGTACCTGGAACAAACCCTAGACCAATAGAATATATTTATCTAGCCTGTTTCTGTATTCGAATCCGAATGCTTTCTTGTTCTATCGCCTTCTAAGCAAAAGAAAATTGTTTGGGTTTCTCTAACTCACTTCTATGCGACAATGGAGTCGAATGACAATCAAACGAAAACGAAAATAAGTGTTTTCATACAAATTGGGTTTCTGTGAGAGTACTCCGACACGATTAAAAGAACAAAAATGTCATAAACAGTCACTTTGCTATGTTAGCTTTCGAACTAGTTATTTTTTCCCATGGAAAATAAGAAAATTACCTATCGGCCAACATCTGCAATGTTCCATAAACCTTTATTATTATTCGATATAGGATATACATCTTGCTGCAAAATTAGGATTTTGCTGCAAAATTCAATTGTTAAAGGGAAAAATTGTAAAAATATTTTGTTTTGTATTCCTATTTGTCGTTTTTTTTTTTTTATGATTTATTTAGTTTTTTTTTTGTTTCTTTGATTTGGTTGAAATAGAAATAATTACAACAATATGAAAAATAAACGTTAATTCTATGGCGAAGTACCGAAAGCGCATGGAAAACGGAAATCCCAAATATTCGAATTCGTTCGGCATTTACTTTCGTTCGCCCATAGATTTTTCGTTTCGATATAGAGAAACTGGCTATAAAAATTCACATGTTAAACAATTCGTAAATTATTCATTAGGATATCCATCGTGCTGCAAAATTAGGATTTTGCTGCAAAATTCAATTTAAAAAGGAAAAATTTTAAAATATTTTGTTTTAATTATTTTTGTCGTTTTTATATTTATTTTTGTTTCTTGACTTGGTTGCGTCTACTCTGAATAAGAAATAATACAAAAACAATGTGAAAAAACGTAATTCTATGCGAACGAAAGCGCAGGAAATACAGAAACCCAAAATTATTCGATTTCGTTCGATATGCTTTCGTTCGTATAGATTTTCGTTCGATATAGAGAAACAGGCTATTAAATCACAGTTAAATTCGTAAAATATCTGGCCAGATACATATGAATAACGAAGGGTTAAAAAAATTTTTTAGAAGCAATAATGATACCTCCAAGTTAAAAAAGAAGCTAAACAAAAGAGATGAAAATGTATTTGACCTCAATATCTCTTAAACTAAAAGACATAAACTCCATGTGGGACCATATTTTTGTAGAAATTTGCAAGGATTATTTATATATTACATTTCTTTTCTGTCAATTTTCAAAAAATTTCATGCCCGAAATGGTCATCTTTAGAAAGCCCCCTACTATCCCCCTTACTTGCTAGGAGCCTGTACTCCTTCAAATCAGCTCAAAAACACCTTAGCACTGTTCATGTTAAATTTTATTGAAATATCTTTAAAGGTAAAAAAGTTATAGCATTATTAAAAAAAGTAATATAAATTTTAAATTTTGAACAATTGAATAATTGATAAAATTACAAAAATTAATTGCAATCGATTTTATCTTTGATAAATTATATAAGAGAAAATAAGTACTTTTCTGTGTTCTATTTTTAATTAAAATATTATTTAGAACTTAAAATAATTTTAAATATTTTTATAATTAAATAAATTACACCCAATAGAAATTTTTAAAAAATTTATATTAAAATTTTACATAAAAGAAACTCAAAATTCAATTTCAATAATTAATTACTAATAATCCACTATATTATTCAATTACTCAATTACGAAAATTATTTCTAATTTTCGTTTATATTTGATTAATTTATTAATTGATTGAAAAGCCATAGCTTGCTTTATTATTTTATTAATTTTTGAACACTTGAATAATTAATACAATTAAAAGAATTATTGAAATATTTGTCTTTGATAAATCCTTTAAGAAATCTGTTAGCCGCCTTAATATTTATATGACACACAATTGCTAGCGAAACGCTAAACCTCAACCTTATTATTTTAAAGCAACTTGATCTTTGTGCAAAAAAAAAAAAAAAAAAAAATCAAGAAAATTTTTTTTTATTTTTAACACCTTGTCTTACGACGATTACTTTTTACATGATTTTTCAATTTCAGTTATTTCTTTTTTCTTCTTTTTTTTCCAAATAATTTTTCACGTTTTTCATTGTTATATCTGTTCCTAATACAAGACCACTGTTGACCTCAATTTTAAAATCCGTTGTTAGTATTATGGTTTTTTTTCTATTTTTCCACATTTTATTTTGGGATTCATATTATTTTTTCCGCTCCTTTTTTTTACTTACAACCAAAATAGTTGTTATTCTTCAGCGTTGTATGCCACAGTATTGTAATAATTTTCAAAGGATTTAGTTTCTGGTTTAAATTACACTATGCACATCTACATTTACATACATAAACACACACAAGATAGTGAGTAAAAGAAATAAAAAAAATAACAACAGACTTTCAATTTGATCCTTGTTCAAGCATAGAAAATCCTTTAAAAGATGGTGATGTAGTAGAAATATATATGTATATAGAAAATTAGGTAAGTATATGAAAGTAAATATACAGTTGGCTGTTTGTGTTTATATTATGAAAAAGCACAATGGGGAAATATATTTTGCAATACAAAATTAATTAAAGCGAAGGACAATTAAATTAATAAATAAATAAAGTTATAAAAGACAACAAAACATTTGTTAAATAGAAATTATAATATAAGGCACAATATTATAATAACTTATTTTGTATTACATTTTGTTACTCCAACCCATAGTGTTTTCTTTTATATTTTTTTGCAAAGATCTAACCTATGTAAGTTTTATTCCTTTTATATTTGTTGCTTTAAATTTGATATTTATATATGTATGTATGTCTTAGTTTATGTATAATGTAAGTATGTTGCTGGTTTTGGCCTCATATGTTTATGGGGGATTTTAAATATTTGCCAGCTTAACATCAACACATTTGTTTAAACAAATGCACATTTATAGTGTTAAAAAATAATACATGTATGTATATTGATAGTTGTAGTTTTTTTTTTTTTTTTATTTACTTGTAGATATATTTAAAGTTTTTTTGGGTTATTTTTAGAATTTTTATATGTAGTTTTACCTTGTCATGGTGATAGTTTTAATATTGTTTTTTTACAAGCAACTACAAAGTGTTAGTTTTATATTATTCTGTTGTATAATATGTAACAGTTATTATGAATCGTAATATAATAATAATTAAGAAAGTAATTGCGGCATATTGAACTTTTTTTCTACTTTAGTTCTTACTCTTGGTCAGAGTAACAAGTCTTCGAATTCAAATCATATTCCTATTTATACTGCTCTACTCTTATTTCCTATACAATTATCATTTTTGTATTTAGATCTATTTCTAGTCATATTCTTATTCATACATTCGTCCATATTGTTATTTTAAATCCTATTCTTACTCTCATTATAATTCTTATTTTTATTTCGTTTCATTATTCTTATTCTTTATTTTATCTTTATTCAAGTCTTTTTTATTCCTAGTTTTATTCTAATTCTTAACCTAACAATTTATTCTTTATTTTTATTGTTCTTCATTCTCTAATTTCTATTGCTATTATTATTTTTTTTTATTCAAATTCCTCTCCTTATTTTTATTCATACATATTCTAATTTTTATTCTTGTTCTAATTCTTTTTAATAATCTTACTCTTTATTCTTATCCTTATCCCTATTCTTACTCTTATCCCTCTTCTAATTATTTCTCTTAATCTTATTCTTTATTCTTATCCACATTCTAAATCCTATTCCTATTCTTATTATTGTTCTTACTCTCACTCATATTATTTTTTAATCTTGTTCTTACTATTTTTTTATTCTTATTTTGTTCATTTATTTATACTCGTAGTTATACCTAGCCCTATTCCAAAACCCTGTACTTTGCCCTTTTTTAAGTCCTATTTCCAATAGTATTCCCAAATCCCTGCTATTTCCGTAGTTTAATATGCAGTCATATGACCATTAAAATTTACTGTCTTATTCCTAGTCATATTCTTAGTACTATTGTCACTCCAATTTTTAGTCTCATTCTTATTTATACTCTTATATAGACTTCCTAGTCATGATCATTGTCATATTTATAGTTCTACATCAAGTCATAGTCTTACTATTGTTTCTAAAATCATTTCTAGTCATAGTCCGATTCGTAGTTATGTTCTTAGGCGTAATTCTGGTAAGTCTTATTCCTAATTCTATTCATAATCCTATTTCTATTAATTTCACTCATATTTGTAGCCCTTTTTTAATCCCATCTCTAGTTCTATTTCTGGTCATATTTATAGTAATATTTTTAGACATATTCCAAGTCCTATGCATATTTCTAGTCATATACCTTTGGATATTCCAAGTTCTATTCCTATTTCTAATCATATTCCTAGACATAAACAAGTCCATTTCTGGACATATTCATAGTAATATTTCAACAGATATTTCATATCCTATTTTAAGTAATATTCCTTATAATTTTCTAGCCATATTCCTTTCATATTCCTATTTCTAGTGATACTCCCAATTTAATTTCTAGACCTACTCATTGACGTAGTTCTAGTCATACTATTTCCATTTCTAGTCATATTTCTGATTTATAGACATATTTGAAGTCATATTTCTAGTCATATCTTGCTATTGCTAGTTATATTTCTAGTCATATTCCTAATCATATTGCTAGCATATTTCAAAAGCTAGACATATTTCTAGTTCTATTTCTGCCCATATTTATAGTCCTATTACAAGTTTTTTTCTAGTCATTGGTTTCTATACATATTCCAAGTCCTATTTTAAGTCACATCTTATTATTATTGCTAGTCATATTTCTAGTTATATTACTAATCATATTGCTAGCATATTTCTAGTTCTATTTCTGGTCCTACAATATATCATATCTCTGTTCAATTCCTTAGTCATATCTCTGTTCAATTTCCTAATAATATTTCTAGTCATATTCCTGTTGATATTTCCAGTCATATTTCTAGCTATTTTTTTAGTCCTGTTTCTAATCATAATCATATTCTAGGTCATATTCCTAGTCATATTTCTAATCATATTCCTGGACATATTCCTAGTCCTTTAACTAGTCATGTCATTAATCTTATTTCTAGTTCTATTTTCCGTCATATTCCTGGTAATATTTCTAATCATATTACTGGACATATTCCTAGTCCTATAACTAGTCTTATTTCTAGTTCTATTTTCCGTCATATTCCTGGTCATATTCCTAGTCATATTTCTAATAATATTAATGTTCATATTCCTAATCATATTAGTGGTTATATTCCTAGTCATACTGCTTGTCCTATTACAAGTCATATACTTAGTTAATTTCCTCGTTACATTTCTAGACACATTATTAATCTTATTTCTAGTTCTATTTTCAGTCATATTCATGGATATATTCCTAGTCATATTTCTAGTCATATTCATGGACACATTTCTAGTCACATTTCTTGCCCTATAACTAGCCATATTTCTAGTCATATTGTTTATTTTATTTCTAGTTCTATTTTCAGTCATATTTCCAGTCATATTAATGAACACATTCCTAGTCATATTATTGTTCATATTTCTAGTCATATTTCTAGTTTTATTCATGTTCATTATCCTAGTCATATTTCTTGTTCATATTTCTAGTCATATTTCTAGTTTTATTCATGTTCATTATCCTAGTCATATTTCTTGTCCTATTAGTAGTCATATAGCTAGTTTAATTCCTAATCGCATTTCTAGACTTACTATTAATTTTATTTCTAGTCCTATTTATTAGTCATATTTCTAGTCATATTTTTAGTCATATTCCTAATCATATATCTAATCAAAATGATAGTACTATTCCTAGTAATAATCTAGCGAAATCGTATTTGAGGAAGCTTGAAGTACACCCAAACCCACTTGCTCGAAACATAATAAGAAGCATAGACTGCAACCGCTTGAGAAGAGGGAACACAACAGATCTCCGTTGTGTTCTTCTTAACCATATTTCTAGTCACATTGCTAGACATATTGTTAATCCTATTAATAATCCTATTGATAGTTCTTTGTCTAGTCCTAATCCTGGTCGAATTTCTATTTATATCTCTAATTATATTTCTAGTAATTTCGCCGATATTTGCTAGTAAAATAAAAAGTTATGTATACTGTTAGGTCTACTTTATTTCTTGCATATTTTTCAATTTTATTTCTTAATTTCAAAAAAGTATTACAGTGTTTTAAATTCGTTTATAATCTTAATAAATATATTTATCTACACATTATTGTTGATATTATGTAAGTTGTAGTTTAAAAGCTTAAAATGTCTTGTTTAACATTGTCTTTATGTTTATACTCTCAATACTCTATTGTTTTCTCCTGCTTCTTCTTCTTTTTCCAAATATATACATTTTTTTGATACTGTTTATAATTTAGATTTTGGTCTTAATCCTAATACATACAAATATGTATATGAATATATACATACTATACATATGTATGTATAAGTAACTACAAGTAAACATTGTAAACTTGTATATAAGTGCATGTATACATATGTATGTGTATTTTGTATCTATAGTAGAAATAAACATATGCAAGTGTTAAGTCTCAATTTAGTTTGAAGTGTTTGTCAGTATTGTATTTAACATCCCTTGACTCTTTGTAATGTTTAACAAAATAATTTACAACTACATATATAAACAGTTTAATAAGGAAACTTTCCCTTAAACACATTTGTAAAAGGTACATAACATATGGGTGTTTTTAGGTTATAAACATAAGTTGGTTTTTTATATTATATTCTTATTACATTTGAAAATATTTCATTTGAAAGTACTTAAGTGTTAATTAAAGGCTCAGGTGTAAAGTGTTATTAAGGAATTTATTTAAATTTCTATTAAGGATAATATTATATAAAAAAGGGATATTTTTGTGTCGAAAGGAAAATATAAATTAAAAGATAATGCGACATTGTAATTATATTTTAAATATCATATTTGTAAAAGATACTTATTAAATATTAGCCAAGTTAATGCATAATGGGGCAAAACTTAATAATTTTACTTATATTCACATTAGTATAAAATCTTTACATTAGAATTTACATAATTTTTCAAGAAATATTTTGTTATAAAATATATTTTGGTGCAATTTATTATATATTGCACAATGGTACTANNGTTTAAAATTTTTGCATTACAAAGTCCAAAAAAAAATAATAATAATAATAAAAGTAAAGATATTTTCTCATATAATTCTCCACATAGTTCTGTATAATATCTACTTGTAATAACATCCCACTGTGAGTCTCTAAAATCGTTAAATTAAAATAATTCAAGAAATCCCAAAATATCACATTTTTTATTATAAATCAAATTATATTAAAATCTTAATTATTTTTTTAAATTCTTTAACCTCATAATTAAGCACAATGGGACGTTTTAATGCAAATTTCCTCACAAAGCCACAGAAAAAATGCTTTCAGTTACCTCTGTAAAACAATATATATTTTTTTGTTTAATTTAACCTTATTTCTTAAGTTATTATATATCATATAAATTTTTATGCACAGTGGGTTGGTTGACAAATTTTTCGAAATTTATGTTTTATACTTATTTTACAACAAATATTTGACAAGATAATTAAAATAAGTGGTTGAATATTAATTAATTTTTTTTTTTTTTTTTTTTTTGATTATTTCATTATAATTTTATTAATGCACAGTGGCTTGCATTTTATAAAAAATTTTATATAATTTATTAAAAAAACCCTTTATTTCTATAGAATTACAGTTAAATAATAAATAATACCTACGAGATTTATTAAGTTCTCAAATTATGTTGCTGCACAATGGGTCTTTAAAAATGCTAATTTTTAATAAAAATTGTATAACATATAAAAACTAAAATTTTCAATAATGTATATATGATTTATTTTTGTTATCTTACCGATTTTTTTTTTAAATTCTTTGGTGTTCATGCACAATGGGTCTGATGATTTTTATATTTTGTTCGAAAATCTTATTAGTTTATATAATATTGATAAAAGAAATAGAAATTGCTAAAAAATATAATATTTTTGTATTTTTTGCTAATGCACAGTGGGGCTCTTATGTCAATATTTTGCTTAAAAGTACTTTTATTTTTTCTTATTGTATAGAATTAAAAAAAAAAACATTATTTCTTGGCAATTTATATTTTTTATGTTGCACAATGGGCCATTAGAAACTAAAGTTGTTGATAATGTTTGTAAAGTTTATTTTTGAAAGATTGCGTATTGAGAATATTAGTTCTTTTTAAATTTCTTTAATTTTAATTTTCTTTCAAGGTTTGTAAATGCACAGTGGAACCGATTGCTTAAAAATTTGGTTTGAAAATCATATTATTTTAAAATATTGATAAAAAATACATATATATACCACATATAAATATATAAATCATATAAAACAAAAACATTATTTCTTTTTATTTTGATATAGCACCATGGGTTGTGGTAAACAAAAATTATTAAAAAATTTTAAATAACTAATTTTTGAAAAAAATTTGTGTTAAATACATAAATTTTAATTTAGTTTGCAAATTTTACTTTCATTTTGTTTACGCACAGTGGGTCGAAAATTATTAAAAATAAAAAAAATAACATTGAACAAATTTTGTGATAAATACATAAATTTTAATTTAGCTTGCAAATTTTACAATAATTTGGTATATGCACAGTGGGTCTCATAGATCGCATATAAAAAAATATGTAATTTAAAGGGTTTAATTTTATAAAGTCTTAATAAAATAATTGAAATTTTCATATAAATTGCAACTTACATAAATTTTTATTTAGTTTGCAAATGTTACATTACTTTTTTTAAGCACAGTGGGTCGAAAAATATTAAAAATTAAAAAAAAATATATAATATTGAACAAATTTTGTGATAAATACATAAATTTTAATTAAGCTTGCAAATTTTACATTAACTTTGTTTGTGCACAGTGGGTCTCATAGATCGAAAATTAAAAAAATATGTAGTTTAAAAGGTTTAACTTTATAAAGTCTTAATAAAATAATTGAAATACTCATATAAATTGCAACTTATAAAAAATTTTTATGTTGCACAGTGGGTCATTAAAAATAAAAATTTAAAATTTTTAATATATTTATTTTCCTCATGATTTTCTTTTTTTTAATTTAATTTAACCGAAAATCCATTATAACTTGAAAACTTTCCTTATTTATTGCAACAAATATTATTTCATGTAAATAACAAACTACTTTTAATATTAAAATTTTTCTTAACAACTTAATTTTAATTTTTTTTATAACTCCTGTACACTTTATTACCGCTCTACTTGTCCTGTTCTTTATAATAATGTCAACATAAACTTTATAATATTTTTTTTTTTTTTTTGGAAAAACCTCNNCTTTATAATATTTTTTTTTGGGAAAAACCTCTTTATATTTATCTATCATCCACCTGTGCAAATGCACAAATTATAAAGTTTTTATTTTGTTTAAGTTAACTTTTTCTATTGAACTGACAGCTTGAAAATATACACAAGTTTTTTCATACGAAAAACAGAAAACAGAAAATATTTTAAAAAGAAGAAAATAAAAAATATAAAAAAACATTTCAACTTAAATGCAAAATATTTATATTTCGACATAAATGTTTAAGAAAAATACTTTACATACAATACGACCAATAAATAAACCATTTTCAGTACCAGAGTTTTTGTTTGCTTTTTAACACACACAAAAAACAACAATTTTTTCTTGAAAAAAAAAAAATTAATAAAAAAGTTTAATAAAATAAAAAATATAAACTTTTCCATAACGCCTTCACTAAAAATATATATATAAAAGTTTCTTGTATTTAAAACTTTCTTAAATCCTAAGCAATAAAATTTTATCTTTAAATTGAAAATATTTTTTGAAATATCAATACAAAACACTGTATTGTTATATAGCTGCTAAAATATTCTAATAGTTTCTATTATATTAAGTGCCCCTGCTTTCTCTTCTCTGACCATTTCTACCAAATACCTTGTAAAATAAAATTCTTTTGTAAAACAAAGAAATAAAATTCAGTTGAAAATTATGTTCTTTTATGTTGTTGGGAAAAAATATTCAAAATTTTCATTTAAAAAAACAGGTAAAAAAATTTAAGAGCAAACTACTTAAATACAAAATGGAATTTTTTAAATGACATAATATTTCAAAGTTTTTAATACTAAAAATTTTATTTAAAACTGAAGTAATTTTTAACAGTAAGCAACATAATAATAGACTATTATACAGTCTATACTATGACTATTTTATAGTCTATACTATGACTATTTTATAGTCTATACTATGACTATTTTATAGTCTATACTATAGACTATTTTATAGTCTATACTATGACTATTTTATAGTCTATACTATAAACTGTTTTATAATCTATACTATAGACTGTTTTATAGTTTATACTATAGACTATTTAATAGTCTATAATATTGACTATTTTATAGTATATACTATTGACTATTTTATAATCTATACTATAGACTGTCTCATAGTCTACACTGTAGACTGTTTCATAGTCTATACTATAGACTATTTTGTAGTCTATACTATTGATTCTTTTATAGTCTATACTACAGACTATTTCATAGTCTATACTATGACTGTATTATAGTCTATACCATGTCTATTTTATAGTCTATACTATAGACTATTTTATAGTCTATACTATAGACTATTTTATAGTCTGTACTATAGACTATTTTATAGTCTATACTATAAACTATTTTATAGTCTATACTATAGATTATTTTATAATCTATACTATATACTATTTTATAGTCTAGACTATAGAGTGTTTTATAGTTTAGACTAAAGACTTTTATATAGAATATAGTATATTTTATGGTCTAGACTATGGATTATTTTATAGTCTAGAATATAAAATATTTCAGAGTCTATAATATAGACTATTTTAGAGTCTAGAAGGTATACTATTTTATAGTCTATTCTTTGGACTATTTCTTATTATAGACTAGAAGTGTAGACTAAAGTCTAGGTTATATACTATTTTAGACTAGAATATGTTAAAGAATCTTTTATATTATTTTATAATCTAGATTGTATACTATTTGGAAGTCTACTATATTACATTGTATACGATAGAGTATTTTATAGTTTAGACTATAGATATTCTAGACTATAGAGTGTTTTATAATTTTTACTATAGTTTTTTTTATAGTCTAAACTATAGACTGTTTTATAGTATAGACAACAGACTATTTATTGCATTGACAAAAGACTATTTTATAGTCAATACTTTGCATTTTTCTTCATAGAAAAATACCCAAAAAAATCTAATTATTTAGTTTTATTAATTCAATTCAATATCTGATAAAAATTTATTATTTTCCTTTTTTTTCATTTATCTGATAAAATATTCCCATTTTTTTCTCATTAGTTTACTTTCACGTTCATTCAGACACCTCTATAAAATTATGGACAATACATAAAAATATAATATGAATCATATTGAAATAAAATAAATAAAATTAGAAATGCAACATCATGCGTCCTTTAAGTGTGTGTCAAATTTAATTTTTTACTTTTGTATTTTTTTTTTGTTACATTCTTAAACAAATAAGTACTTTTACCAGCCAGGTAAATAAATATAGAGCAAAATGATTGCTTTTCTAACCAGACAATATGTCTACTTGAGTCTGTTTGCCCGACCGATGGTAATTTAATAAAAATAAATCATTTTTTTTGTATTTTACTCTGCTGTCTGTTTTGTCATTTCTTATTAGAGTATTTTTTTATATTTTTTTTTGTATTTATTTGTACTTATGAGTCTGCAGTTTGGTTGGGTTATTTATTTGTATTCGTATGGAATTTGATTCGATTCATTATTTATTTATTCATGGCACAATTACAATGTATTTCATTTTTGTTACGCTTGAGCTGTAGTAATTGTGTTTGTACAGGTATCTTGTTGTGGTTTTAATATTTTGTGTCTTGGTTGTTTTTATTTATAAATAATTATTTTTTTATTTTATAGTAAATTTGTTTATATTTGTATTTCTAGTTTGCAAAAAAATGAAAAAAGAGAGAAATATAAAGAAATTTGTTGTTAAAACATCATGTATCATGTATACCCCATAAATATGTATACATACGCCCAATAAGGAAATAAAATATAAATAAAAATGAATTGTATTCAATTTAAAAATACATGTAATTATAGTGAGTAATGAAAGTTTGACAACGGTAAAGGATTTAAATTTATGAAAACTGTTAGAAAAATTGTTCGACAATTGTTTTCTTGTAATTAATTGGTTAACATTTCACTTAAATATTTCTTGTAGCTGTATTTATGTTATACAATCCACTTTATATTTATCAGGCATTTTCATTATCATGGCGCCTTTTCCTATTGTTTTCATTTCTTTATTTTGCTTTATTTAAATTTAAAATTAAACGTAACATTTTAAGTTCAAATAAACTACAAACTAAATAATAAAAATTCTATTTTATTGTAACAAATTTATTACAAAGAAACAAATATTTTGTTAAAAACATTCTTGCTGAGTTTGTGATTGAAAGACAATTTAAATTTCCTGTAGCGCGTTGTTTCCTTTATGGCGGGACGTTCAATCAACACTTAATAGTTGTTGAAAAATACATTTAAAGAAATATTTCATAGAAACAAAATAAAAGTTTTTTTGTTTTAAAATAAGTTAGACTTGACTACAAACTATATTATAGTTTGATTACTACACAATAGTTTATAATTTAGAACAGTTTATTATAGTTTACTATTGACTATTTTATAGTCAATACTATAGACTATTTTATAGTTTATACTATAGACTATTTCATAGTCTATACTTTTGACTGTCTATACTATAGACTTTTTTATACTATTTTATAGTCTATACTTTAGACTATTTTATAGTCTATACTATAGACTTTTTTATAGTCCATAGACCATTTTATAGAATATAATATAGACCATTTATAGACTATACTATAGACCATTTTATAGTCTATACTATTGACTATTTTTTAGTCTATAGTATAGACTATAAAATAGTCTATTTTATAGTTCATTTCATACACTATTTTTAGTCTATATTGCAGACTATTTTTAGTTTATATTGTAGACTATTTTCTATTCTATGTTGTGGACTTTTCTATAGTCTATTATGGAACATTTATAGTCGATAGTATAGATCTATAGTCTATACTATAGATTTATAGTATAGACTATTTTATAGAATATATGTTGTAGACTATTTTATAGTCTATATTATAGAAAATATTATAGTTTTTATTATAAACTGTTTTATAGTCAATATTATAGTCTATACTTTAGGCTATTTTATAGTCTATAATTTAAACTATTTTATAGTCTATACTATAGATTATTTTATAGTCTATAATTTAAAATATTTTATAGTCTATACTATAGACTATTTTATAGTCTATTTTATAGTCTATACTATAGACTATTTTATAGTCTATACTATAGACTATTTTATAGTCTATACTATAGACTATTT
>MINK01173995.1:0-13478 GCA_001735545.1 Phormia regina | reverse complement strand
TACTATCTATACTCATCCATATTTCTCTAATATAGTTTTTCAATTCTAATTTACAGGAAGAAGGATGGTTAATGGGCGAAAAAGAAGGCACAAATGAAAAGGGTCTCTTCCCAGCCAATTTTACAAGGCCGATTTAAAATGGAAATTTTAAAACAACAAAACAATAAACAAACAACAACAAAAAAAAGAATATTAACAATAATTTAATAAGAACAAGAACAACAACAACAAACAGTAACAACTAAAATATTTAAACAATAGCAAAAACAAAATAAAACAAAAGAACAAATATAAAGTAAATCTATTGTATTCAAAGAGCAGCACATTATAGAAATTTAATTAATTTTAATTTAATTAAAATATAAACAAACAAAACAAAAAAACCCAGTTGAAACAACATTTATTTTAATATACATAAAATTACCAACATACATACAAATATTAAATAATTATAATACATATATACAACAACAACAACCAATATTTAATTATTAATTGTTACATTTAATAATAAATAAATAATAGATTACAACAAAAAATTTAACAAAATATTATATACATATATACAAAAAAAAAAAAAAAAAAAAAAAAACACAAGCAATCGCAACAAGAACCAAAACCATTTTTAAACTTTATAGAAAAACAAAAAAGCAACAAAACAAGAAAAACAAATTATTTTATTTTTAACAATGACCGTTATTAAATATTATTAATAAAATTTTATTTTTATTATTTTTGTTTTTTTTTCCTCTCTTTTAATAATAATATTTTATTTCTTTTATTCTATTCTATTAATTGTATTTTTCTCTATACTCTATCATTTTAAAATAAATTTTTGTTTGATTAGTTTTAAATATATTAATTTATTTTTTATTTTTTAAATAATCTTTATTATTATTATAATTTTTTTTCTGTTTTAAATATTATTATTACTAAATTTCAAGTAAATATTATTAAAAACAACAACAACAACTACAAAAAAATAAGAAAATTTTAAATAAAAAAAAAAATCAACAAAAATTATTTAGTTTTATTTTTCTTTTTTTATTTTATTTGCACAAAATTCTATTTATGGTTTGTAGTTTTAATGTTTTATAAAAAAAAATTACACTTTGTTATTACATATCGCTTATTTGTTTTAAGAATTTTGAAAATGTTGATTTATTTTAAAAGAAAAATTAAGACAATTTTTACAGCAGATAAATATTGACACAAATTGTATTTCTTTAACATTAACTCAAAAATCTAATTTTATGAGTTATGACATTCTGAAAGAAAATGAGTGATATTTTTAAAGATTCATAAAGCGGAATAGGTATTCTTTGTACAGCTTTCTACTTTTATATCCTGTTCGAAGGACCATGCGCAAGTTATATTCGCTATTAAAATAATCCAACTTAATACGAGTTTAATAGAAAAGTTGCACCAAAACTATAAATGATTTTGAATGGAATTAAGAAAATTTCAAATGAAAATGAGAAATTTAGAAATAAAATTTTCCCAATTTTTTGTAATATTTCCCAATTTTATTTGAATGCAATATCAAGTAGACATTTTTTTTAATTACATTTGGAATGGTGTCAATATTAATTTGAAAATTTTCTAAATATTAACTTGAAATTTTCATGTATTAAAAACAATAAATATATTTAAAAATTATTTATTGTTTTCAATACATTTACTCGAACGCAACTTTTAGTCGCACTTAGAGAAATAAGTAGATAGATTTTCTCAATAACTTCTAATTCTCAATTGAAATTTTCTCAACATAAAATTGAAAATCTAAATATCATTTATAATTTTGAGAATATTTTATTATCAATTTTATTTAAAAATGAAATATTCTTAAAAAGGATTCGTATTTTGTTAAGGAAAAACAAAAAAATTCCAAATTGGTTAATCTTTTTAAAAGTTATAGCCCAATATTATTATTCTGAAATCCAATGAAAATTAAATGTCTTAATGTTCTTACTTTTCTTTAATATTTTAAATTTTGACATTAAAAACATTTATTTATTTTTATCATTTAATTCCCTAAACACTTTTTGTAATTCCTAGTCCATTTAATTATTATTATTTTGTTGTTTATTATGCCCGGGTTCACACACAGCAATTTTTCTTGCCGCAATTTAGAGTTTATAGGAGAGAGAGAGAGAGAAGATGAGAATACTAAACCTTTACATTCTCTTTACCTCTCTCGTCTACAAAATCAAAATTGCAGCAAGAAAAATTACTATGTGTGAACCCCGACTATATTAAAAAATATGATTAATTAAAAAATAAAAATTTAATATTAACCTAAGTAAGTATATCAAAAACAAACATCATTTATATACATATGTATATTTTATAATCACCAAAATATTTTCAAATTAAAGTAATTTTTAATAATATTAAAAAATGTTTATAATCTAAAAAAAAATACCCTCCATAACATTTTATTTTTTAGGCATATCAGTGGTAATTTTTCTGTAGTTATGTGAAACAAATTTTTATTAAATTATATTAAAAATATAAAAATATCTTCCTTTTCCCAAATACAAAAATATACATAAAGGCAATTTACCTTAAAAAAAAATTATAAAATAAATTATATATTTATATACAAGAAATTATAGAAAAACCAAATAAAAATATAAACTTAAAAATTATACAAAATATTAAAAACCAATTATTTAGGCTTATACGAAAATAAAGGCTAATTTATTAAAAAATTAAAAAACAAATAATAATAATAAACAATTGCCAAATTATTTTCTTAAACTTATATTTTTTTAATTATATCCTTGTTTGTTAAGTTTAACTGTTAATTTTATATATATAATGATAAATTAAACATGTTTGGCTATATTTTTACAAGATTTATTTTAGCAAAAATTTATTAAGAAATTGTAAAGTATATTTTGAAAGTAAAATCTTTGTAATAATGGTCAAGTAAATGGCAGTGTAATAAATACTGAAAATTATTTAAAAATCTTAAATAAAAATGTTTTTAATTTCCATTTGCTTAAAATAAATAGTATTTCGTAATTACGGTAAGTTTTTAATATATTTTTAATGGTTATATAGTTACGTTTGAAAGTACAACCCTGTAAACTTTATTATCGACACCTTACGTTAAACTGGCAGGACAGAGTCGTCATAAAACTGCTATACACACGAAATGTCAAATAGGTAAAACGCCGTACCATGTTAAGAAAACATCTGGCCTGGGACTCTGCTCGTACGTTGTGTTTGTGTGTGGTAATAAAAAAGAAAATTTTCTAATTGAAAATAAAATAAATTAATTATTTTGCAATTTAACTAAACAAATATTTATATTGACAACGAACGAAATGTAAAGCTATATGTTTAAAGTGAAATATGATGAAAATATTAAATAGTATTAATAAAAATCTTAAGGAAAAAGCATGTGGAAAATTTTTTTGTAGTAAATTTTCTTTATATTGGGGCTCGTCATTTTTTTCGCAGAGCTGCTATAAAAAATAAAATATACCAAAAAAGAGAGTGCGAACGAATGAGAGCAAACAAAAAAAGAAAAAAAGAGTGTTGTTAAAAAAATAAGAATAAGCAAATAAGAATTAAGAAAAAAATTGAAAGAAAAGTAAAGTGATCAAATAATAAAAAAGAATAAATTTAACTATGGAAAAATTACAAAATATATATTAATAAAATTTAATTGAGTATCAAAAGAGCTATTAAAAATTTAACAAAAGATATAAAGAAATGTATTCAAAGGCTGTTTAAAAAATTTAAAAAAGTGGATATATAAAAAAACGACAAGACAAAAATACTACAAAAGTCAACAGCCGGGGTGAATGTATTTTTTATTCTTTTTTAAAAAAGAAAACCAAAAAGGACGACAATTTTAGGGGCGAGTTTTTTGTGCCGTTTTGAATGAGTATTATTGTAAATGCTTGGATAGACGGCCTATAAGGCCGGTTAAGTTTTGTCAAGAGCTAAAATCTATAAAGATTTTAAGTAAGGCAATGAAAGAAAATATGAAAAAAATAAAAAATTAGAATAGACCACTAATTGAATTAAATTTTTCTAAAAAGAACAAAATCAAATAACCTTACAAAAGTAAAAAGTAACCAACCAAATCAAGTAATCTTACAATTCAATTATAGTTTTATGAAGTTGTTAATAATTGAAGTGTTAAGATCAATTAGATATTTGCTAAAATATTTAATATTTTTGCAATTTATTTAAAAGTTGTTATACTTTTTTCATTTGTTCAATAAAATTAAAAAAAAAATTATACATTCGTTTGGGGAACCTCGCCCTGCAATATGTGTATTCGTGCGCAATGATGTTGATAATAAAGTGAGAGAGAGTGAAAAAATAAGAAAAGAGTGTTAAAAAAGTATTCATTAAAAAATGGTTATTTCCCTCTCCCCACTAAAAAGTGTGTGTTTAAATAAATTATTGAAAGAAAGAACAAAATGTCAATTAGAATGTTTACTTTTTAGTGTAGTCGATAATGCAGTGTTTACTAAGCTCTCTTTAAAATTAAATAGAAACTAATGTCACGCAATTTTCCTTTTAACAAATTTCGTTTTGTTTGTATAGAGCTTTTGTGCAATTTTTCTACTCATAAATTTAAAATATTTCTGATTAAATGCTAAATATGTTTTTTTTATTAATTTGAAGAAAATTTAATAAAAAAGAAAATATAAAAAAATAACATATAATGATGGTGTAAATAAAATCAAACTTATTTGCAAATAAATTTTTTATTAAAATTATTTTTTTTAGATTATTGTAGTTTTTTTTTCTTCAGGGATATGCATTCACTATAATTAAAAATTAAACAACTAAACAATAATACAAGCAAACCAAAAAAAACTAAAACTAAAAAAGCAAATGAAATTTTTTACTAAAATCCTAAAGAAATCTTTGTCTAAAATCAAATTTTTATCCAAATATGCATATAATTAAAAACTAAAACATCATTGTCATACGATTGTTTTGGTAACTGTAAAATTTAGCTAAGAAAAAGGATTATAAACGCAGTAGCAGCAGTAAAAGCAGCATCCAACATACCCAGTAGTAGCGTAGACTCAACACCAACAACTACATAAATTAAATCAACAGAAAAGCAACAGCATCTTTTTTATACCAATATTCTTTTATAATTTGTACGTTATAATATAATAAAAGAAATTTAAAACATAAATAATAAAAAGCAACAGCAGCTTTGTTTATAACGGTGAGTAAACATTAAAAAAAAACATTTCCAAACAAATATAGAAGAAAATTACTTAAAATATTCAAATATTGATTATATAAAATTGACTCCTTTATAGTTCAACTACACTATTGTTATTTTGTAATTTAGTAATTTTGAAAAAAAATTTAAATTTTTTTTCCATTTGAAATTTAAAATTGATCAGAAATGATTAATTGAAAATTAGATTTCCATATAAGATTTGAAAAAAAAGAAAAAATTTTTCATTAAAAATAAAATAAATTAGAATAAAATGTTTACTTTGGAATTAATAAAGGAACACTAGAATTGAAAAATGATTTAAAAATTAGAATAATAAATAGGAGTGATTTGAATGATGAAATAATGTTAGTTCAACGTTTAAGAAAATAAAATATAAAGACTGCGGAAAACCATCTTAAGTGCGATGTTTCAATTACTTCATAAAAAATTATGTCTTACGAAAATTTTATTCTCTAATATATTAGTTAAAGTTCTAAATTTGTTAACTTATTTCCATATTGTTAACCCTCCGTCATGCACATGTTCGGATAGTCACGTACGTAGCGTATGTATCTGGCCAGATACCTTATGTTTTTAAGTACATTTATATGAAAAATATGCTATTTTAGAGAAAATATCACATTGTTATATTGTTATCACGCCAGGAAGATATATATTTTCTATTTTTTTGTTTTTAGTACATTCTAAATTACATAGCCGTGCAAAAAAAAAAAAAAAGCAAGAAAAAATATATTTTTGTGTTTAATTTGAAAATACAAAATGTGTGAGTATCTGGCCAGATACATGCGATACGTATACGATATATAGATAAAAAATCCACAAAAATTTTGTTTGCTGTTTTTTCTTTAATGTGTTTTTTCATAAAACGATACACAATAATATTTTAGAGGGTACCTGCAGACTCAAACCCATAGCCAAATTAGAAATATATTTAAATCACAGTTAAATTAGTAAAATATCTAGCGAGATACATGTGCATGAGGGAGGGTTAAAAGTTAATTTGGTATGAATAAAATGACATGCCATATCAATATTTTTTTTGGATTTTTTCACGATTTTTATTCGTTTTATTTTCCAAAACATCTGTAATATATAATTTCTGTTGTATACAAATTAATATTTAAAAAAAAAAGTTGTTAAAATTAATTTCAATTAGGTTAATTTGACAGGAAGGAAATAACCTTAAATTTTTCCCCTCCTTTGCCTACTTTTTCTAGCGTTCTTATATTAGCATTTAAAATATATATGTTAAATAAAAACGAATCTTAATGTATTATATTTTGACCTATAACAACAAAATTACAGAAATATAATAAGTCATTTTCAATAGAACTTTCATAATTTAAGAAATAATTATATCTACAATTATGTGTACAATTATATGAGAAGGGAAGTGTAAAATCATTAAATTCCCACCGTATAGGTATTATGTTAAGTATAAATAGGCTTGGCCCGTTATACAAATCTACAAATAGTTATTGAGCGCATGAAACTCCTGTACTCGTTTTACCTTGGAGTTGCGACATATGATTTTGAATTGCAATTTTCACATGCAATCCTATCCAGTACCCTTTCAATGGAATGGATTAGTCCTTTAATCAATGATTTTTTTTTTCTTTTCAAAATTGTAATATTCAAAACTCATGCTTTTTCACAATTATTTGTCTATGGATGTTGTCTGAAGTGGTTCTTATAGCATTATTTCTGCAAAGGGTTCTAAAATTTTTCCTGAATATTTAATATATATTAATATATGTTTTGATTTCAGGTATTATTACTTTGTAATATTATTATTTATTTAACAAGTAACTAAAACAATGTAAATATTAGTAAAGATTTTAAAAAGTTGTAAGTTTTAAAAATGATATATTTATATAATTACAAAATAATATAAATTGTTATATATTTTACTTCCTTTTAGTTTTTATGTTAAACTATTTTAGAGAAAACTTAAAAGGACCATAAAATCAACCATAATTTCTATTACTATAATAATATACTCTTCACTAATAAATTCTATTGTTCAAAAAGTAAAACGAACGGAATAAAACAGTAAAAGAAGCTGATCTATCTTTAAATCGTTAGCACGTTCATCATCACGTCAAAACATTAATGGCGTATTTAGCGCATAGCTTACACTTTGTTTTATTAAGATAAGACATTTTCAAGATAACTTTAAATTTATTTTATCTAAACAATATATGTATATAATAAATTTTTTGCACATATTTATGCATACACTATAGATAAAATGAAACTTATTAAGTTGAAGTAAAGTTAATTGAAGTGCAATGATAATTTTCAAAGTAAAATCTTCTTTCTAGGCAGATTTTCTAATAATTATTTAGAAAATTAATTCAAATAGATAAACTTAATCATATTTTCTTTATTTGTAGATATTTTGTAATTTACTGAAATGTAGGTACTACTTTATTCGCAGAAATTTATGCAAGGTAACAAAACAGTTAAATAAGTTGGTATATGAGTAGAAATCTTGGAATTTTTTTCTCAGTTTAATATTTATGGTCTTTCAGTTAGTAGGAATTTAATTTTTTTTAATATTTAAGTCTATGTGTTGTTTTACTCTTTATCTTTTGAATTTAACTAAAACGTTTTAAGCAAATATTTAAAATTATTCGTAAACAATCATCCAATTTACAACCACTGTTGTATCATTGTATTCTTGTATATCGTAAAATTTTTTAAAATTATTAGTTTTTGATTTAAAAAATTTTGGAATGATATTACGGATTTCATAAAGGTTATTGAAAAAATAAATACAAATATTTTCTTTTGCAAATGCTTTATTAGTTTATTTTGATGAATAAATTAAAAAATGTATATTTTATAACTAAACATTTACTATGAAAGCAAAAATGTATTTATTATCCCATGATGACTATTCATTAGCAGGGCCGAGTATTTCGAATCCTTTTAATAAAAATATAAAAAAGAAGTAAGTTTATTAGATAAATCGAATAAAAAATAGTAGATAATAACGTCTTCTAACTCGTTTCGTATATGGCTGCGAAATCATTACAAAGCAAGCTTATTATTGCTGAGATGAAAGATCAAAAAGCCAACGGTCTTATGTTGTCGGTATCCATTTGGCTTCTCCATTTCTTCCTGACATCTGACGTACCTTTCAAAAGAACATTTTTAGCATTTTCCTCCATTAATCATTGTGCCTCCAAAAATCCTTGAACTGAACAGTTGGTGAATTTTAGTTCCGTTTAAGTATTTTACGGAAAAATATTATTACTTGGGTATATTTCTATTGTATATAAGTTATATCAGCAATTACATGGGCTCAAAGCACTGACGTCGATGCGATGAATACCTCCATAGAGCTCATATGTGACCAAAATTAATTATTATTATATATTTTTTTTAATCCCTTGGTGATTTTAAGTTAGGTCGTTGAGCAGAATATAATTTAGGATATGACATTTTAATTCGATTTTATCATGATTATTTCAAAGTAATTCACAGATCTTACGAAAATTTTTGAACCATACCACACATTTTTGGGATACAATATGAGGAATCCATAGCTTGTGCTTTTCAATTATTAATGGTACGCAGTTTTCAAAAAGTCCGTTGTAAACTTTTGATATTTTTCAAATATATATTCAACACAAATATAACAAAAACAATCTCAATTTGTATGATTACAACATCATCTTGTCGAAACATATCGAAAACAAAATACATTTCAGTTTCTAATCAAAAACGAAAATCTAAGGGATCGTAATTAGCTATAAATCAAAATACAAAAACTCTTAAGGAAAAAAGTTTACAAATACCTGTCGACCTGTGGTATTATTTTTATTATTATTATTATTATTATTATTATTGACAAAATCAACCCACTTTCATAATCTTTGTTGATACATAAATATTAGAAAATATTGTTTTATGTTTTTAATAATTATTTTAATTAAATATGCGGCTTTTTTAATATTATAAATTAATATAAAATATCCAACAATGTTCACAATGATTTGTTGCAAATAACTGATAATATTGTTTTCTTATTGTCTCACTCTTAACCGCAAATTTTAATATATTGTGGTTTTAGAATTTACCAAAATATATCTCTTAAAAGCTTTAAACAAAAATAGGTGGACTATACTTGTTAATATATTTATTTTAATTTCTGTTTTTAAAATATTATTCAAATGAAATTCGCCTCCACCACAGCTGTTGCTTGTTTTTTTCAACAATTTTAGTCGGAGGCCAAAAAATTTATATTTTCTGAATACTTCTAAATAGTGATAACGTTAGGACCATATTGCAATCGTGTGTCAGTTAAAATGGGTTTTATGCAAGATCAGTATATAAAAGCAGAGTGTGCTTAAAAATCCATTTTTTAAACCGGTATTCGCATTTCTGAAGCTCTGTATATAATATAAACTTCGTTTTTGTAAAGAATGTTCGAAAATTTTGACTTTTTGTGCTGAAAAAATTAAAGTTAAATTATTTTTTATCCACACATGATTTAGGCAACTTTGGTTTACACCCAGCAAAAGAGAATCTAAAAAAGAGCTAAAAAATCATGAATTTAACATTCTGTTCTTCAAGTTCTTCTTTTCATCCCATAAATTTGGGACATTTTAATTTTCTTAGGAATTATTAACTGTTTTCCACGATAAAAATTCATTTTTATTTCACTTTTTTGGAGTGATTATTAAGAATATCGTAAAAAGTTGAAAACACGTTTGTTAGCTTGAAGAGATGAATATATTTTTGGAAGCTCTTGATCGTCTTTATACTTATTATTAATGGATAAATCTTAGAGATGTTCAACAAACAAATCAGTACGTATTCAAAACACTCAAAGTATATTTTTGTTATCACATCAATTTTTATACAGTTACGGACACAAAAATTGGGTCAAGTAGATTTCTTTGAAAACTTTCGAGTTTTAAACAAATAATAAAACCTTTAGCGTCAAGTCATTACGTGCCATCCACACACGCTTGTTTCATGTTCGAGCAATGAACAAAATTTTGTGCGCACATGCATTTGGATAGTGTGGACCCAACATGTTCATGTTTTGTTCTTGTTCGCACACGACGTTTTGTTCATGTGCGAACAAGAAAAAGGCTAATATAGACGGTACGTTATGTATATATTGAATTATTAATCTGTACAAAAATAATATTCTTTAATATTATCCCAATAACGGTGCATCCTCACAAGAGCAAGAAGTCCTTTTTCAGGGCAGAGTCAGAAGTAAATTTCTCAAAAATTATTTGAAAAAATTTCAAAAGTTTTGTAAATCTCAAAACCAATAACGTAAAAAGATAAGTACCATCTATAGTTCCAAGAACGTTTCGAATTTTTAAAAAGTATCTATAGATTTGAATGACTAAAAATATGGGCAAAACCCAAGTACTGAAATTTGTTTTTAATTAAAAGACAGAATTTTAAAAAGATTTAGTGCAATAAATGTTATTCACGAAAAAAAATTTCAAATAAATTTTTCTTTTTAGAACTATTCTAAAGTAATTTGTTGCTAAGATATTGTGCTGGCAATTTAAATTAAAGGAACTCACATACACTGTTATACTTGACGAGTACCATTCAAAAAACAAAAAAGTTCCACAAAGCCCCCGCTTATGAATTCTCATTAACTAAGGACCACATATCCCAAATATAATCTTTCTAAGTTCATAATTATAGAAATTTCAAAAAAGTACTAAAGACCACATATTCCTAATTTCATGTTTCTAGGTTCATAAATATAGAAAAGTACCATTAGAAGTGCAAAAAAGTACCACAAAGTCCCCCTTTGTGAATTCTTTCCAACATTGGACTATGCGTATTTAATTTCATGTTTCTTGGTTAAATATTACAGAAAATTCAAAAAAGTACCATTAGAAGAACACAAAGTACCAAAAAGTCCTTCCTCTTCATTTCTTACTCCTAGGACCATATATCTTTAAGTGCCACGAATTCCACTCTTGTGAATTCTTATCCACATATGACTACATTTACTTAATCTTATGTTTCTAAGTTTAATGTAATTGAAAATTCATTATTAGTTTAATAAAATGTAATTTTTCGCCTTTACCGCGTTTTTGGTCCTTTTTTCACCCATCGATGTATCAAAAATTGCATACCAATAAATTTCTAAATTGTATTTGTATTCCATATTAAAATCCTCATATGAATATTTCAATAAATATAAAAAATGTTTTATGAAAAAAGTACCAAAAATAGGTACGATTTTTAACACTTAAACGTTTGAATTTCTAAAAAGTACCGAACTTGTATTTCTCATTTTTTGATAAGTTATGAATGCGACATAAATTTTATCTGTATGTTGTTTGGTTTCAAAGATACATACGGTGCCAAAAAGTACCAAAATACAGTTTTTACCCGTTTTCTCAATAAACGGGTAAATTCTAAAAAGTACCGAACTTGTATTTCTCATTTTTTGATAAGTTATGAATGCGACATAAATTTTATATGTACGTAAATTGGTTTTAAAGATACATATGGTGCCAAAAAAGTACCAAAATACAGTTTTTACTCGTTTTCTCCGTTTTCAAAAAAGTACCAGACACCTATCCCATTATTTTTTAAATGAATAACGATAACTATTCAACTTTTTTTGTATCATTATCAGATTGCTAGTTATAAGGTTACCGATTTTTCAGTTTTTACCCTTTTTTATCCCCTAAACATTCGAATTTCCAAAAAACCCGTCTTAGTGGATCCATATGGAGCAAGTCCTACTTACGTTCCAAATTTCGTCTCTTTAGCTTCAGCCGTTTGGGCTGTAAGATGATAAATCAGTCAGTCAGTAACGTTATTCTTTTATATATATAGATTCTTTAGAGACTATGAATTGTTTCCAAAACTGTATTTCTTGGACCCATACTATGAAAAGCATAATAACCTTTTTATTATTATTTATAAAGGGGTTGTTCGCGATAGTCTAATTATCAGATTATGTGATTTTATAGTAATATTAAAAACAATAATATTTTTACTATGTTTCAACACTACATCTAATCAGATAATTTCATAATTTATAAGCCAGTGTGTGAATTGGGCAATATTGGTTATTTTTTGTAAATAAAGATTAGTGTGGGTCAATTTGTTCGGGAGAGAAAAAAACGATACAGGTGTATAGCAAAATCAAAATCTTAACAAAATTCTAAGAGAATTTGGATATAAAATAAAAACGTAGCATTCACCGAGAGACATGAAGATTTCAGTTTAAGGTAAAAAAAACTGCATAGATTTAATGGAAAGCCTCACTAATTCCAAACATAGTATATTATTAATTTGTAATTGTTTTAAAGCAAATTTAATGAGCTGTAAGAATTTGCTATAATTTGTTTAAATATTTAAATTACTATCACGTGGATTATTAAAGGTTTAACGTCCTGTCGTTTCGACAATTTATATGGAAAACAACAAATAAATTTAAAATTTTGTTATTGTTTCTCATATATTTTGTCGATCGAATTTTTCGTTCGACATCGTGGGACAGGCTTTAAATATAAAAAATAAAAAACTAGAAATGTTTTTAGGTAAATTTTCTAATAAAAGGTCTCTTAAAAAATGTCTTGAAAAGGTGAAGGAAAGTTAACCTGCATATAGACAAATAGATTTTAGTTTCAAAGTCTTTTCTAAAGAAAATAGACAATTGTTTTACCAGCCACAATGTTTTCACTAATATCTCATCTAATCAACTCTCAAGTCTAAAAATTTAAACTTAAGCAGTATTTGATATCTTTATTAACAAATTTTTCAAAATAGAGCTTGAGATATAGATTTCTATAACTTAAGGTTTAACTAATGACATTTGACCTTTATTAAAAAATGTGGAAATCCATGTCATTACCTTTTATTTGAAACATAAATGTGATCTTGAGTACTTTTTGATATAGCAACAAATTTCAACTTTTTTTTCCCAATATCCAAGATTCCATTATGTCTCTCGGAGCTAGGTTTTGATTAGTCAAGATTCTTAGAATTTACTGTAGGTTACATTTTTATTATTTTTCCTTAAATTTTGTCCAAAACTAAAACAAGTTTTAAATAAATATTCTTGATTCTATTTTTTGTTATTTCCTAGTTTTAAACTATTCTCTACCATTAGTTAACAAACAATAATTGAATAATATCGCAAGCTTAGGCTAAATATATTTTTACTTTGTTCTATCTTTAGATTTTTAACAATCAATATGTATTAATTTTTTGTATGAGTACAAAGAAAATAATA
>MINK01173994.1:2401-13059 GCA_001735545.1 Phormia regina | reverse complement strand
ATATATATATATATATATATATATATATATATATATATATATATATATATATATATATATATACCAATTTAAAATTCCTTTTTTAGTTATATTATATACTACTGATAGCAATGACTATGACTATTTACATTACACGCAATATTTCCTTACTACTAATGAAATAAAAAACATTAAATAAGATTTATAAATATATTTTACCTTTTCTGTAGATGGAACAAGTAACGTTGAATGCTGGGTTCCCTCTGCACGACTAGAGTGTTTTTCATAACAAGTGAAACATATTTGCACCATTCCTGTAAATGAAAGTGTAAAAATTGTTTCGTTTTGTAATTACATTACAATATTACTTACCTTGGGGACTAATTGGACTAGCATTCTTGTAAGCTGTCATCGTTTGTATGAATGGGTAATATGGTTCCCGTTCAGCGTTAGGACAACAATATACAAGTCTCAATTGAGAAGATGGCGTATCAATACCACATGTATAACAGACAAACTTTGCACGTTCCACTACAGATGCAGGTTTTTTCCGTAAATAATAGTTACGTTCACTTTCCGGAATTTGATTATTCTGAAATAATAATGATTATTTGATTCAATTAAATATATATATCGCCAAAATATCATAAATAAAAACATTTTAGAAATATTTTTGGATGTAAATATATAATTTACAATCATCTATCAAAATATGGAAGATACATTTCTGGAATCTATTAGTCCAAGGCAACTCCCACTCTTCCGCTTACGCGATTCATGTCTACTCCTTCCGTCCATTGGAGCCACCAATTTTTTCCATATTTTCATAGTGAAAAAGTACAATTTTAAAAATTATATATCTCTGATCGCAGGTGAAATCTGGGCGTAGAAGATACATTTCTGGAATCTACTAGTCCTAGGCTATTCCCACTCTTTCGCTTACCCGATTCATGTCTGCTCTTTTTGTTCATTGAAGCCACTTGAAATTCTCGATTTTTGTTCAAAGAAATTTTATGTATTAAGTGACATATCCTAATTTTTTTTAATTTTATATTTTAATATCTTTTTTTATTATATTTTCGTTTTTTTTTTTTTTCTTATTTTAAATTTAATTTTTATATAGTTTTTTGATTAAAAAATAAATCTGTTCATTTTGAAAAATCAATTAACATCGTGTGGAGTATTTAATCGACGTATTTATTTTCACACCCTTCAAAAATAAATGTATCCATAATTTTCTTCTATAGAAAATTGTTCTTCTATAGAGTCATTAGAAATTGTAAACTTGTTACTTTATATAGAAACTCAATTAGTTTTAACACTTTTTATTTTTCATTACAACACCTTTAAAGCAAAAAAGTAATGTAATATTAACTTCATCAGAAGCTAAATAAGTAAAAACTAAATGTAAAAATAGCAAAGCTAGTAGAAGATTTTGAGAAAGAGCAAAATAAATAAATTAATTATTTAAAATTGACTAGTAAATAATTATAGGAGTTTCAGTCTAAAAATATTATTGTAATGTAAAAAAATCCTCAAAAAAAAGGTAATAAATTCCACCAACGTCCATAAAACCCCTTTCAAAAAATGAAAAATTTATTCTCGGTATACAAATTTAAGGATTTCTAGTCGATCGCGAGAAAAAGTAACAAGTTTACAATTTCTAATGACTCTATAGAAGAACAATTTTCTATAGAAGAAAATTATGGATATATCTATTTTTAAAGGGTGTGAAGATAAATACGTTCAGTTCTTTCTTTTCGCAAATTTGTTTCATAGTGTTACAAGTCATGATGTTAATAAATATAAATAAGACACCAAAAAATTTTATCCCGCTGATGATCTATTTATTCCATGCTGATGATCTTTTTTTGAGTATGTTTTAGCCACACATCCCTCTAAAACTATCAAATCCTTATTTTAAGGTAGTTACTACACTAAACATTTCTAAGCTCGTCAACATTTAAATCACAGTTGTACTGGGTCTTTTATTGGTATTATTTTACCGATATAAAATTTAATTAAATTCTTATATTAATAATACCTTTCCATGTTGTTTATCTTTAAATATTAAATAAGTTTTTAGTTTTTTATAATCCATCCATACATTGGTGGTGGTATCACAGTCATCCAATGATTTATTTATTATCACGTAATTGTTTTCAGTTTTGGAAGTAATGCAAATATTATTAAAATGCACATTTGCACCAAAATATTTACTAGTATGGTCATTGTGCCAGTAATTATTATCGGTGGCTACAACAGATGCACTAAAACCACTATAGTCATCTTTATTTTTGTTAATTTTCAATGTAACTATGTTTTCAGTGATATTTTGTTCTTGTTGTTGTGTATTATTTATTTTTTTATTGTTATTTCTGTTTTGCATGGAATTAACGATGTTAACTTTATCATGGGTGGTAATAACCGTAACGTTTTTAGACATTTCTTTTTATAGTATTTATATTTTTAAAGTATAACTAAATTGTTTATACTGTAATATATGTGCCAACAGATACATACGCTTGAATTACCAAAACATTGAAAGGTACCAAAATCAAGAAAATTCTTTTAAGCAAATTACTTTAATATTAAAGTCGAAAAGGTAAATCAAAATCAGAAATACATATTTACAATTAAAACTAAAAATGACACAGAAGATAAACGCGGAATGACATTATTTTTATTGATTTTGACATGATTTTCGTTCATTTGTTATAAGAAGATTTTAAGTAAATATGTAATATAATATTATGTATCAAACAACAGTTTGTTGCAAACTTAAACCATTTTCAAAATTGTGCATATGCTAAACTATAAGGACTATTTTCAAATTAAATATACATATGTATGTATGTATTGATGGTGTCATGTTGAGATCTCGTAACTAAACTTTAGTCAGTTATTATTATAATCACCGTTTTTATTATTTAGACAATAGACAATATCTAATAGATTGTTTGGAAACTATTATGTTCGTTTAGATATCTATATGATTATTTCATTTTAGTTGTGGTTGTGATAAGAACGCAATTAAAAACATATAACACATCAAATGATTCCAATGAAATATTTTTTAACACAATCACACACGCATTTCTATTTAACGAACGATCCGAGCTGACAAACATACATAAATTAATACAATGTTTAAAGCATTTATACAATACAACCGAATAAAGTTTTCGTAATAAATAAATGTGTTTATAGTGGGCACATTATAGAAGAGGCTTACATGTCAGTCTGCTTCTAATTTTATACTGAGAACGACAACCAAATAAAAACGGTTCAAACCCCAAAAAGAAACACTAATACACACACATTAAGCACTTGCTTGACTCACTAACACAAATCGCAAACAACGAGTGAACTACATCAGATCATTCTAACGTTACCAAAGAATCCAATAAAACACAATTATTTTTAAAAGGCAAGGTAGAGTCCAAATTATAACTATTGTCAAAATTATTAATGATCTTAAAAATGAACAACTTCAAAATTGAGACTAAGAACAGTTTCATTCACTTCAATAATTTTATTCTAATAGAATGAAAATGAATGTGTTCATTAACATGAAAAAATATTTATAAAAAAAATTACAATTTCAACAATTTAAAGATTTTTTATTTTTAGCAATGTTACATGAAAAAATATAGTTTTCACTTTTTTAATTTGAAACGATTTTAAATATTTGGATTTGTCCTTAATTGCAACTTAAACCCAATTCATATCAATATCCTCAGCTATAGTTCTAATTTTATTAGAAATGGCTTAAGTAATAATAAATAATTATGAATTTGCATAGTAGTGATATACTCGTATGTACTGCTATCAAAAACAAAAAAAGCAAGCGGTAATAAAATATTAAATTAATAAATAAATCAAGTTAACTATTGAGAAAAAATATATAAAATTTTTCTCTCATTCCACAAACAAGCTGTAAAACAAAAAGACCTTTAACAGCAAACTAGACATTCATACATGTATGTATTCATTTCAGAAACATATTCATAAGAAATATGTAAGTTTGTTGTCAAATATTCTTTATCACTTGATAGCTTGTTTAAATTAATTAAAAGTCAAACTTTACACATTTGTATTAGGGTTTTAATTATTTAATAATATGGTCGCGGTAATATGATTTTTATTAAACATTGTTTGAGCCAAAATATCTATGAGTTTAGCATAAAAATCATAAAAAATTAACACAATAAATATCCCAAAATTACGATTAAATTTCAGGATCGGTACAAAGTGAAAGATCAAAATTGATAACGTTTACATAGTGTCTAGGATAACAGTCTGCTACAAAATTGCACTTTTTATTTTCATTCGAAAAACTATATACTGCGAGCTATAGATCTTATTGAGGAAATTTTAAATATTTTTAAAACACACTAAAAATTTCGCGATTTTAAATAAAATAATGCTTTGAAAGTCATTTCATTTTATTTAATTTTACATTTTCGTAAAATTAAGCTGGTCTTTAATATCCTTCTGACAAGAGAACGCAATTTTGAATCAGAGAGTTGATCACTAATTTCAATAAATTACATAAAACACTTATGTATGCGTTTTATTATAATTATTTGTATAATATAATTAAAAATTTTTATTAATGTTAATTACTAATTAACTCACCTTATAATGATGCCACTGTTTCATTAAATGATCGTAGCACAAATGACAAGCCTGTATCATACCTCTGGGATCCATAGGACGTGAACGGGCTGGCCTTGGATGCATATCATAAAAAATAGGAAAATATGGACGATCAACTTTATCATCCTTCGATTTAAGTGTACTGATTTCTATCAAACTTCCACGCCTCTGTTCGTCACCGCAAGCGTAACACACTTCTGTTGTGGAATTTTTATCAGGCATGGAAAGATCTAAAATTCCCACTTCTACAGAAGTACTAGAAGGTGTCGTGACTACTTGCGAAGTAGAGGGAATTGATGAACTAATAGGAGTTGGGGTTGTAACAGGTGTTGGTGTTTTTGGCGTTATTGAAGATCTTGTGTTTGAGGTATTTCGCAAATCTAAAACATCTTCCGTATCACGAGACGCTTGAAAGTCCGCACCGAAAGGACTAGACAATGGTGTTTGCTGTGGGCATACTGCAGCAGAATCCGTAGGCGACATTACACTATTTTGTTTATACATTGCTTGATAATTATGACTTGGTTGTGGCAATTGCTGTTGCTGCTGTTGGGTAGCCAGTTGATCCATCTGATGATTGTGTAAGGGATAATGTTGTGCATTGGCATAAGTATTATGTATGACCGAATTTGAATAAGAGAGTTGACCCAATTTGAGTTTATGATGAGCATAAGAGGAAGGTTTTATATTTAGTGTCTCATACGCACTACCCTGAACACTAGACGGTCGCGACGAGGGTGATGTAATTTGATGATTACCACCACCCTCACGTGATTGTGGTCTGCTTAAAGAGTGTGACCTTTCATTAGGATTCCTCGAAGTTGACAAGGGAGAATTTCTTGCATAATAATCTTGAGAGAGATTAGGTGCAGGTGATGGTGAAGAATTTCTTGAATTGGCTCCTTGCTGCTGAGATGGTGTTGGTACGTAATATGTAGGATCCCTTGAAGTTCTTTGATACCCGTAGGATACTTGAGAAGGATATTGTTGATTATCAGCTCCTAAGCTAGATTGAGCAAGATGCTCAGCGCTTAAGCCTAGCATTTGGGCTGCATATTCACCCTGAGTTGCAATGTCAGCGCCTATATATGGTTTATTATCAACCCTTTTCATATGATAGATTCGTTGTATGTGAGGTTTTTTTTCCCTTTCATAAGCATCCCATTGTTCGTTGAGGGAACGATAACAGAGATGACAAGCCATTACGTACAATTGACTGGATGTAACCTGTAGCACACCCGTCGGTGGCTCATGTCTTTCCAAAAACGGAAAATAAGATTCGGACGGTCTTTCATAGTTAGGTCTAATTCTAATTGGCTCATAGCCACCCTGACCACCGCACACATAACACAATGGTATTAAATCTGCTGCATCCACATCTGTTGTCTGGTGTCGTGATTGTTGTTGTGGTGGAGGTGTCTGCCTTTGGCTGCCATGAGGCGAATGTTGGAAATATTGAGATTGATTCAAATTAAATTGTTGTTGCTGTTGTTGATTGGCTGATGTTGGCCTTGCCAATGATGGCACTGAATGTTCAGAATATTGTTGCTGATGCTGGGCTTGTCGTAGTTGTTGCTGTTGTTGTGAATTAGCACTTTTTAATTCATTTTTTATATATGCTTTTGCCTTTTCCATTCTTATGCGACTATAAGTAGGTAAATCATTAAATTCCATTATCATAAATTATTTTTACTAATTTATCACAGATACTATTTGCCAATTTACCTGATTTTTATTCGTTTTCGTTTTTCAAAATTGTATATATCCTGACATAAAAAGATAATAGTTTTTTGTTCTTCGTGTACAATACATTGAGGCACTTTCTATTGTTGTTGATATTTATATTTCATTTATTTGGTTTTGTATACAATATTATTTTTATTCATTTATTTGCAATTTCTTATTTATGATCGAAAGAATGTATTTAGGATTTTAGATTTAAAAACTTTAATTATTTTTTCACCATGAAAATTAATCATAAATATATTTTCTTAATAGAACTTTATGCAGTTGCACATAATTCCACCACCCGGAGAGAAGTCAGTCACAAAAATTGCTGTCGTTGTTGTTGTCTCGTTGCATTTAGGTATCGTATACAATGTAGTATATGGTTATCAGTATATTAAAGTATGTACATACCCACATATGTATTGTAGAAGAGCAGTCAAAACGAACAACAACAACAATGAATGTAGTGTTCTAATTATGCTAAAATAAGGCAATGAAGTATATTAAATAAAAAATACTAATTTTCATATCAATAAAAAGGAAAACAAATATTTACTAAATTTTCGTTTTATATTTTACGTTTTAATTTTATTATTTATAACCAAATTCAAGACCCCTCGTAAATCGTCACTAGGGAAAACCTTGTTCTAATTTAATCAATTCACTTTTATTTTCTTTTTTTAATCGTAAAAATTTCTTAACATTATAATTCTCATAATAAAGGAAATTCTTTTACAACTTTTTATTAATTTTATTTATGTGTTTGGTTTATTTTAACAAGTAATCCTGTATTGTTTAATAAAAAATTTAATTTCATGCAAGGTTTTCTTTATTCTATTTTTTCACACCACTTTCTTTTCGTTTAATTCGTTTCGTGACGTTGATTCGTGTTTCGGTGGTTTTGATATTTTTATAAAACTTTTTCTTCTTTAAAACAGAAATAGTATTTACACAGATTTACGTCGGTAACAATCGTTTACGTAATTAAATTACAATATATGTATTTTCTGTGTATATAAATATTAATTTATTTATCTTTTATTGGCCACAATTTCTATTTAATTTTCCATCATCGGAATTATATGAAACAACAAAGAGAATAGTGACACAAAGCCGGAGAAAAATAATGCCGGCGTTACAAAACGCCTCTTCTTCAGCATACAAAATGACGTTTGATATCAGACATGGTTGCTCGAACAATTGCGCGAACAACGGTGTGCGAACAAGAGCGTTAGTGTTAATGTTAAATATTTTATGTTACGCGAAGACGACTAGTTACTCAACATCTCCATTCTTATACGAATAACGGGAAAAATTTGTATTTACAGACAGGTATTTTAGCTGATTTTAGCATATTATATTTTGGGAATATGGCTGATATCGAGAATCTGGCAACGCTTTGTTGTACAAGTGCTGCCAAATTATTATTTTATCTCATTTACAGTCTACACTATCCTTTTTCTTGTTCGCAAATTGAACAAAATGTTGTCGCCCATTCATTTGGTTAGTTTGGACCCAACTTGTTCAAGTTTTGTTTGCACACCATCAAACTAATTTTCCGTGCGATAGAAGAGCCGCTGAGTGTAAAACTAACAAAGTGACACTATCGGCCAGCAGAGAAGCAACCCGACTGTATAATGCTTGGTAAAAGACGCCGTCTTGATTGTTGTTGGTACTTTTTACATTGTTTATTATGATATACGTTTTCCCCTATAATTGACAAAGATAAAAAATTATCTGCAACTCAATCAAAAATTTGACGTTTGTCTTGATATAAATTTCTCTAATGTTGACTCCATGTTATGACAATACGACATGATAGCACACATTGTGACTCCCACAATTAAATTTATATTCTTATACGATTACTTTAAATCTGTTTGAAATAAAATTATTCAAATGGTATTAGAAGTAAGTATTCGAAAAGACGTTTATAAAATTAAAATCAAATTTAAAAATCCTCGACTAATTTTAAAATTATTATTTTTAGCTTGAATACAAAAATACTCTTTATTTTATATGTATTTTAAAAATGAAATAAAATCTGTTTTAAAACATATATTTCTGTATTCATAGTAAATATTTGAACACTTTGATTCAACAGAAATGTGTTCGGAAAAAGAAAAATAAGTAATATTAATTTTATTTCTGCACTTACATACTTAATTCTTTTTAATTAACTTATTTTCGATATTTCGATTGGTCGCGTTACTTACTCGATTATTTTTCCTGTACGGAGAATTAAAACATAGGGTAACACAACATTTTCCTAGCAGAAAAACTACCAATTCTTAAAGTCTTTTATTATCCTTTTTAACTTAAATATAAGATATAATTATATAATTTTTTTTATTCGTGATTGAACAATTTCATTAGATACCTATATCAATTGAAGATCAAATTTTATTACAGAATTGGAATTTTACTACCGAAATTGAACTACTAAGGAATTTGAAGAAAATATATCTCAATATATGCCTGCAAAAGCCTAGCATGTGCTCCGAAAGACCAGTGACATGTAATGATACTAATAAAGTTCTTTATATGGGTCCTTGGCAGCTTCAACAACTGCATTGTTCGCAGCTTTCCCATCACGGGTCAGATTTTCCTGGACTCTACACAAGTGGGTTCCATGGTCCATCTTTTCTTAGCTCCAAGATGAAATTTGTGTGATATTCGGTGCTTATCTATTGTTAATGGAGCACGTATATCACGCACTATATATCGCAGTTACATTAATGTCCATATGTCCTGGAACCCATGTGAGGGTAACCAACGAATCGCTCGCGATCTCCTCCAGAGACAAACGGCATTCATGAACATTCCTTGATGAGATGTACACGCCTGACAGGGAACTAATGGCCGCTTTGCTGTAAGTAAATATGCGAATATCCATATTGGATATTCCATTAAGCTGCACCCCTTGTGCAGCTATATTTATAGCCGCACCTTTTTCGTAACGGCTCGTAACGTACCGTCTATTCTAGCCTTTTTCATGTTCGTACATGAACAAGAAATGAAACATTTTTTTTCATTTTGCTTTGAGTGGGCAGAACATTTGTCGAACAAATCATATTTTTTATAGAAAAAACCTTAATCCTGAGACAAAAGGGTACATCTACTACTATTGATAAAATTTGCTTAAACTTTGAAAATTTCACCGCAGGTTAAATCTTTTTATGATGAGTAATAGAAAGCGAAACATAGAAGACGAAAATTTCTCGAATGACAAACAAACAAAAAAACCCGGGAGGGTGAATTTAAGAAATAATTATTACAACCCGAAAGTTTTTCCCCAACCCAGGTCTGCTTTAGGAATATTATATTAATAAGCCAAACTGTATAATTGTACTAAATAAATCACTGGAGTACTTCTGTACTTTGGAAGAACAAATTGTACCGAAAAAAGTATAATTGTACTGAAATTATCATCCCTGTATCAGTATGTAGTTTAGTCGGGGTCAGGGATGGAAAAATATTTTGAAAATATTTTATGGTATCAAATTATTTGTAAATAGTACTTTTTTCATCCTCAAAGTACTTTATTAAATATTAATGTAAAATATCATCGTAAATATGGCACTGTTATTATAATGAACTTAAGAAAAAAGTCTTGAAATCTACGCAGAAAAAAATTTTATGAAAATAATTCATTCAATTAAAAACTACAAATATGCACCTCCAGTTAATAAATTAATTAAATCAGTCAAGTAAGTGATTAAATAAATTAAAAATATGTATAGGAAATAAAATCATGATCAAATTTATTTTTTATTTTATTTTTACTTGAATATATTTTGATAAAAAATTAAATAACTACGTTATTTGAAAAATAAAAAAACGGCGATATTTTTTTCTGTGTAGAATTTCAGCTTTAGTTTCATTAAAATTAAAACATTTTCACTACAATTTGCTTACTGAGCATAAAAACATTTAGTTTTCAGTAGTTATAATATAAAATTCTATAAATTAAATATCGATGCTATAAAACTATTTGAACAATATTTAATCAAAGATAGAGATCATCGCAGTTTGGTTAATAATAATTGTAAATACGAATCAAAAGTGCTTAAAAAAGTAGATTTCTATCGAAAATTAAACTCTAAAATAATGAAACGATATGGTCAACTTTTCAACGCAACGTAGAATGAAGAAATGTGGCGTGGAACATTTTGGGCAACCAGTCAATAGAAGTAAACGTATCATATGTTTTTAAACCATAGTATAATTACAAAGTACTCGCACATCTACAAAAGCAACAATTCCTTGTATTTTGTTAGTGTAAAACT
>MINK01173993.1:0-13020 GCA_001735545.1 Phormia regina | reverse complement strand
ACCTCACTTTAATTAAAGTTACCTTTTACTATTACGAACATTAAAGGCAAGTTGTAATAATGGCCCTAAGTATGTTGTTCGTTGTCAAATCTGGTCATAATATTGATATCTACGATATTTATTTCGAGATATTATGTCATTATTTTTTCTTTGATGTGCAAGTTTGTTAATGTTGAATGATATTTGAACTTTGCAGATTTTCATATGTATAAGATCGTTATCAATATTATATTTTTGAGAGTTATTAATGTGTTAAAATATATATATTTCGTGCATTTTTTTTATTATTTTTGGAGTGGTTGGGCTATTTTGTGTTTGTGCAAATATTGTTACGCAGAGAAAAATTTTTCCTACTCTCACCTTAAAGTATACCGTTCGACTCAAAATCACTTTTTAATTCTATTTAATGTCCGTCAGTCTGTCTGGTTGGCTGGCTGGCTTTTTATATAAAGCTTGTGTGTAGAGATAAATAGATGAAATTTGGTACACATGATTTTTTTGCAGAAGGACGAAGCTTAACTTTTCCAATACCATAAACAATTTTTTTTATTGCCATTTAAAATCTAAAAATTAAAAATCTATTTATCTTCATTCGTTTCATGCTGTATTAAGTATTGCTTTCAAATACTTTTAAAATTTTAATTCAAAATTTCCTTCAAATCTATGATATAATGTTAAACCACAAATCATTTAGTTTTGAATTTTAGCTTACTTGGCCTTAATCATATTATTCTACAAAAATTCGAGGCAATTCCCGTGAATCATGAAATTTATATTTTATTTTCCGAGAATAAAAAGCATTAGGAACCCTAATCAAAGTTTTTGTAATGTTATCAACAGTTTTGTAAGTTATTTCTGTATTCAGTATGAGTTTGGAATTTGTTCTCTCAATTGTCATTGATGCTCAGCACAATCGTCACTTTTAAATCAGACAAACCATTCGCTAAGAATTGTCCCTTTTAGCACATGATCCCCAACAATGAGATGTTTCTCGAATAAGTTCTAAATTTCATTTATATAAAATTTAAATATGTATTATTTAATTAGCTGTTTATTATAAGATTAATATTTGTACAGTAGTTTTGCTCGACATTTTTATTTCCTTGCAATTTTTGAATATTTTTTTTTAGTTTCAGATTTATTGAGCAAATACCATTTCAGAAATACCCAGAACAAAATTTCGATATTGGTAAACTTAATATTGGAAAGTTACTTTCTCCTTTAATTATTTACTCTAAGAGTATGTTAAAATGAAACGCTCCTAGTAAGTTTATTTTTCCCCGAACAAACCATTTTACACTTAACTGGCTGCATCATCAACTATGTACAAAATTTAGCACTAAAGTATTATTGTTCTAAAAAAAAAAAAAAACAGAAAAACATCCAATTAAATGTGAGGTATAATCCCAAGAGACCCCTCATTCTTATACATTCTAAACATGTGTGCATTTTAGTAAGAGTTTGTAAGAATATGTATGTATGTATGTATGTATGTATGTATGTATGTATGTATGTATGNATGTATATAAGAATGTAAATGAGATGAGTAGAATAGAAAAAAATCTAGGCCATAATTATAAAATGTTTATGTTTACGAGTAAAAGACAACAAAACATAAAACATAAATACTTAAGGATTTTTATTTTACTAAAAAAAAAATAAAAATACAAGATTTTTTAGTTAACATTTAAGCTTATGAATATTTAAAGGGGGAAAATAGGGGGGGGGATGCAAACATAATTTACGTATTTTTAAATGTGTGAAATTAAACCATGCAAAAAGAAGAAGAAGAAGTAAAGAGAATTTTTTTTTTTAATTTTCTTCAACTGCTTGGAACAAAAAGTTAACAAAGTAAAAAAAAACACATTGTAATATTAACATAAATGAGCCCAAAGCTTATAACGTGGGATACCTGAAATGAGGAAAAGTTTTATGTTGATTTAAAATTTATTTAATTTTCAAATACTAAAGAAATTTATAAAGTGAAAATATATGAATATGTTTAAATAAATTACAAAAATGTTTTGTAAGATTTTATAGCAAAAGTCAAAGATTTTTATTTTGTTTTTATTAAAAGTTGTTCCTTAAAGAAATCCTTCCTTATATTATGTGTAAGTGAATGTATTACATTGATGGATACATTTAGTTTTCAGTATAATATTTATGTCCTGAAAATAACTTATCTAGAAACCAATTTTTAATAACGCTTAATAAATTTAATATTATCTAAAGTTTTAAATTTCTATTTTTAAAATTACGGACTTTGTTGTTTTAATATTGTTTATTTATTAACACATTTGTCCATTCGGTAAAATTCTTTGAAACAGGACTGAGTAAAAACATAACGAATTAATCGATTAATTTTTCAAAATACTACAAGTTTTTGTTGTTTATTTATAGACTAGTCTGTAAATAATATAATCCCTGAAACACCCTTAGAAATAAACAATTTTATTTTCATTTAAAAATAATAAACAAAATAATATTTATACACGAGCTTTTAAATTATTAAATTCACTCATAAATTAATAAAAATAAAACACACACACACATATACACACATATACACACACATTTCTTTAGTGAATATATCAGCCACTCAATTAAACTTTAATAAAGTGGTGAAATTAAGTGTTTTTTCTCTTTTTTATTAAGAGTAATTTAAATTGTTTCTTTTTGAAATGAAATTGTATGTAGTTAATTGTATCCCAGGGGAAAAATTAAAAAGTTTATTAAAAACCTAAAAGTTCAGAAGAACAAGTTTAAGGGGAAATGTAAAGATCAAAGAAACAAATAGTCTTAAAGTGGCAGGTTTGACCGGTGGTTTTTAATTTAGTTTGTTTTTAATAAGAAAAGTTAAAATTTACTTTTGTTCAAAAAGACCTTAAATTTTCATTTTCAAAATTGGACTTTTGTTAATAAAAATTCTAAAAGTTTTATTTATATACTTTTTTGTATTTATGTTACATTTTTTTCTATATTGTTATTGTTTAGAAATTTTTTACAAATATAATTTATTTAAAACACTCGTAGGAGTGACCAATATATTTACTGCCAAATCTTTAATTTAAACATTAATTATAAACACCACAGTATTTTTTTTTTATCCATTTTCGGGTTTCTTTCTTCTACTGCCCACCAACACCCACTACTTTTAGATACTAAATCACAACGCCTTCAAAGCGATTAAATGCTTAAGAGTTCATTTAAGAGCTTAACTTAAAGAAAGGGAAAGAAAAATAAGAATAAAAATTCATTCTACGAACAAAGAGTGCTGTTAACAACTGAAAGGAGTAAAGAAAATCTTTATATGTTTGAGTGTTTTTTTTTTAAGAAAATATGAACAAAGTAGAGGGTGTATTAAGTATGAAAATTATACGTTTTATTTTCAACATTTCATTTTAATAATAATAATAAAGGTGTCATCACTTCGGAAAGATGGTTTAAGCTTTCAAAAACCGCCCTTTATTACATTAAAAGATCATGCTGTTAATGTTAAGCAGAAGTTTGTAGGCTTGTGTTTTAAGAGATTTTTATGAAGAAGGAATATTTTGTATATAAATAGTGCAATAAGTATTAAAAATGTTTTCAATTGAAATTAATCAAAAATTATTACAAAATATCTTAAATGTTTGCTATTAATAAAAAATTAAACACATTTTATATACCAAATGAGAATTATTACTTTTACACTGATCATTTTCAGTATCTCTTTAAGGAAATATTTTTTTTCTGTCCTGAGGAATTAAAGATTGATGCAAATTTATGTTTTGTTTTATGAATTGAAATTAAAAACAGATTTGTAGAACCCATATAAACCAGAATAAAAATATCGTCATAAAAGATGAAATGTCCCTGAGGTTGCAATTTTATCATTTTATGCCCCCCTTATAATTTTTTTGTGAACGTACTTATCTTTCTTAATATTAAGCGGAAAAAATTACTAGCGGCTTAAATTGTTTTTATAAGGAAGATATCATTTGTTTTTTTTCCTTATCGCAACTCATCTTATTTTTGAGTAAAAGCTCAGGTATAATTTTTTCTTTCATATCTGCAACATTTTTCCTCCATGAATCCTGCCACAGCGCACAGTACTACCTGCAAGACATTTTTCAGAAATAATATTTATATTTGAACTAAATAAAATTTTATAGAGTATATGTATTTTAAGGAAAATCTGGTAGAGTTTTTCATAGCTAAAATTCACAGTCTGGGGAATTTTTGTTTTTAAACATATTTGTTCAAGAAATTAAAAAAAAAAGAAAAACGATGTCAAGCAATTTTTCCGTCAACTTTTGTGGTCTACTCTTAACCACGTAAGTAAACCACAACTCGAAAGTACCTGAAATCCCACTTTATGGAATTTTATTCACATATATACTTCGAATGTTTTTTTTTTTTTTTTAATTTACAGCATTATTTTTAGAAAAGCGTTTTGAGACCACTGTGCTGTATAAATACAGATATTAAGATGTTTAAACCACATATACGAATTGTATGTATACATGGGAATATCAGAGTAAACACAAATATTTTGAAAATCTTTTAGAATGTTTTTTTTTTCACTTTAAGGATATAAAACAAACGCAAAAAGTGTGAACAGCAAGAAAACAGTACAAAACAAAAATGAAAATAAAAGGAAAAACACTTTAGCTCAAAAATGAGAGAGTTTAAAATGAATATGGTGGAAAAATGGTTATTGTTTTGTAAATATTTGCACAAAAATTACCAATTGAAGGGAATATTTTTAGTGTTAAAAATCCCCCTTACACACATATTATTATAAATTTTGTTTAAAATCAAATATATTTTTGGTTAATTTTCAACATCATGAGAGCAATATTATTTTATTACAAACTCAACGAATATTTTTTTTATTTATTTTTCCAGAAATAAATACGTGTGGATGTATTCATTTGAGAATGAGTGCGTGTTAAGTACTCATACAAATACATGATTCGTTGAAAACATTTAAGTTAGGAAAAACGTATATGATTTTCTCCCTTTTTTTATTTGATTGTGATAATAATCAAATGTACGTGTATTTTTGTTATTTTCTTTTTTTTTGCCTAATATAAGATTGTTATAAATGTTTTTGTTTGTTATATTTCCTGCAATAATTTCCTTCTGATTAATGGCAGTTTGTTTTTTTTTTTTTTTTTAAGGAGGTGAGGTGGGATTTATTCTTGCCTAGAGGACAAAATAAAAAAAAAAAAAAAGAAAAGTTGCCCAAAACCAAAGATGATTGTTTACTATGATAATAAATTGTTGTTTAATGATGAACAACATGAGAAAATTTGATATATTTTTGTAAAATAAATTTGATTATGGCTTCTTAAAGTAAATGATTTATGATTTATGGAAAAATTTTTAAAATATATTTTGGAATTGGTAAAAAAAATAAGAACCTATTTAAATAAAGGATTATTATCGACTATATATTAGTTTTTGTAAAATAATATAATAAAAAATTTGAGAGACTAATGGAAATTTATATAGAATCAATAAAATAACACCTACCTTTGAAATATATCTCCAAAGTGATTTAATACACGCAGAGAAAAATATGAAAAATACCAACATTTAATTTATTTTACAACCATTAAGTTAGTTTCACGAATTTAGTTAATTCTAAAGACATTTACTCAATATTTTGTTTTGAACAACTATTAAATGTTTATTTTTGAAAATATTTATGTTTTCCTCAAATATAACGTATTTGTTTTTGAATATAATTTGATTTCATACAACTAGTGTATTTTTAACGTTAATCATATTTATTTTCCTGCATAACTATAGGCAAACGCAATAGTTGTGTGCAATAAGTGAAACAAACAGAATGAATATTTGTGAAAATAAAAAGCATATAAATATAAAAATAATATAATTAATTTTTCAAGTGACATAGAAACTTTCGTGGTCCAACGAAGGATTTGAAAATCTAAAAAAAAAATTATTTCCTATCACGAAGTGATAAAAGACGAAGCAGTTTAAATCTGGAAGCGGTAGACATCTTCGCATAAAATGCATTGAAAGACATCAATTCACGATAACAAATCATAAGAATGTGAGATTATTAAAATAATAAAATAAAAATATAAAAAATGTAAATATTATTAAAACGAATCATTAAATGATGAGAAAATGATTAAATGAAATCCGAATTATGATTACATAAAAATATACTTATCGTAGCCTGGAATCATATATTATAATCATTTAGCTCTTAGTTTAAGGGCATCTGAACCATATTTTTTCTCTGCGTGTATATCTTTGCATTCTTACATTAGATTTTACATTACTGAAAATATGTATGGCGACCAATCTCAAACAAGTTCATTGCTCTCAGTCCCTTTAATTAGTATTTTTTATATATACTTAAGTTAAGCATTTTATTTATATTAGAAGTAATTACATTTTTTGACTACAATCAGTAACCAGAAACCCTTAGAAATTCAAAGCAATAAATACCAAATAAATTAAAACAGAAATTGAACATTAACGGGCGTTTCTTCTTTAACAAATTATGGGAATCTGTTTTACACCATAACGAAGAAAAAATTTGTTTTTAACAATTTTGGCTTTTACGTTATTTAATTTGTTCTTTTAATTTATTTGGTAACGCATTTAATTGTCTAGAAAATAGCAAACGTTTGAAAGGAATTATTTATTGAGTGCTAAACGTGACAAACAAATTTAAGTAGATGCTTTAGTTTTTTTTTCTTTTTTCATTCTTTTTTTTTTTTTAATTAGTGTTTTTTTTTTTTTTTTTTTTTTTTCGTTTACATAGTTTAATCATTCTTTTTTTTTTTTTTTAATTAGTGATGATATTTGTTAAAAAATATGTAAAAATAGGTACTTGAAGAAATTAATTGATAATTAAAATTTAAAGTGAAAATATTTATCAAATGAAAATATTTTCACTTTAGTATTAATATTTTTCTTCACTTTCCTTGACATTTTTTATGTATATGATTTCTTCAATATTTTTTTGCACGCCTTACCAAATTGGAGTAATTTTACAACATTTTTGGCAAAATCTTTCTATAAAAATTAACAATTTATATTCGTAGATGAATTTTTTTTTAAAATCCGCTTTGGATTTTCGATTTTTAATTGTTTCTATTAATAATTTTAGATACCTATTTGATTAAATTTTTATATAATAGTGAAAAATAGTATTTTTCAGTATTATTTTCGTTATTATTTTTTAATGCTGTTTAGGAATTTGGATTAATATTTTATTAAATCATACAAACAAATAAGGATCTTCCTCAACATCTCAATAGATTAGGAAATATTTCCATCGGAGAAGTGGACTTATGTTTTCGTTTTAAAATGCCACACACGAAATCTTGTTCAGATGTCTTCAAAAAAAAAAAAAAAAAAAAAAAAAAAAAAAATCTGCAATATAGGTTATGTCTTTTCTAGACTGAGGTTTAATTAAGCAGAATGTAATTTTTATTTTTTGTACACTAACGAATTAAGATCTGATTTCTCAATTCAAAGTTTCAACTATTGTTAATATATTTAGATTCAAATTAATTTAATAACTGTTAAAAATTTGACAAACTATATTGAATTTTATCATCTATGCAATCGAAATCAACACTTTTCTTTTATTATAAAGAGATTCTGAAGGAAATAAATTTACATCGAAAGCTGTTAATGATGTATACTGCATCTGAAACCTATTTCATTTTCAACACTAATAATACTGTAGGGTTTAACAAAAACAAAAACAATAATAATAAAAAATTGCATCTTACTTAATTATCATCATTCAGAAGAATAATTTCCGGTATTTTTCAATATTTATTGAAACAAGCAATAACAACGACAACATCCTGTGTCATAACAACAGACCATTAAGGAAAAAAGAAAAATAAAATAAGAGTTGTGTGACATTGAAGAGAAAATTCTGCTTGCAAAATATCGATTCAAAATATTTTCCAATCGTTTTAAACAAAATGTGATTGAGAAAGAGAGAATGTGTGCGTAAATGCGATTCAAGCTGCCTATAAAATGCAATCAACCACAGTAATGACTACAAACTGTTTGCAGTTTTACAAATAAATGCAGTTGCAATAACAACAATAACAACAACAATGTCATAAACAAAATAGCATTTACCACAAAACATACTCTCGGTAACATCCTACTTACAATAACACAAAAAAAAAAAAAAAACAACTACGGCAAAACAACAGAAATTACACTATAAATACAAATTGAATGCTTAACAACCTTTGCAAAGCTTCACATACAATACAGTCATGGTTTCATTTACATTTGATTTGTGTTGTTTTTTGTTCTACTTCTTACTATTAAAATAAAAAATAAAAAATAAAAATAAAAAAACTATTAGAGAAAAACAATTTTTTATTGTATTTGAATGTCAAAACATCAGGTCTGCTATTAAGGCACATTTTCATAAACTTTTGTATAACTGATTTAAACAATTTGTTGCAACAAAAAGAGGTGAAATATTAAAATAAAAGAAGTGAAATGAAATGTGAACAAGAAAGCGGCAGTCATTTTACGTATTCAGTAGTGTTCATAGTTGTTGCAATATTTACATTGCAATTCTTTTTGAAAATACATTTTTATTTATTTATTAACAAACAGACGTATAGTACAAAAAGTCGGACATCCATTCACTAGTCCTCGTCAAATTGTACTTTTACACAAAATACTGTTGCAAAAGTTTTATTCATTTATTGCATTTAGACTGCAATAGTAGCTGTTGAAAATATCATTGTTTATGATGTTGACTGTGATGTGGAAGAATGACGTTGCCGGTTGGATTTGTTAAAGAACTTTTCATTTGTATTTCTATTTTCCGCTTTTTTGCTGTTTGCAATTTTGTTTCAGTTATTTTTTTCTTTCTGTTTTTTTTTTTTTTTTTTTTTTTTTTTTTTTTTTTTTTGATTTTTTTTTTTTTTTTGCATAATGGCAATGATTAAGTGTTTCCGTTCGTAATGATATTTTTTATTCAATTTGTTATTGAACTTTTATTGCAATGTCTCCTCCATAAGTTTTATCTGTGATTTCAATATTGTAGAATGTTTTTTTATGCTTATTTTTGTTTTGTTTTGGGAAATATTAAAAATTTGCTGAATTGGTAGTTCGCTGTTGCTATAGTTAATTATGTCAGTATGATTTAAAGTTTATAACTTATTTTAATTGTATTAAAAATGAAATAGATATTATTAGAGTATCTATAATATAATTTAAATTAAATAAAAAAGTGTTAAAAATATTATCATATATACCTATGTCCCTTTTTTTAAGTTATTTCAAGTCTATTTGTAAACGTCTTAAACTCTCTTAATATAAGAGAAATTGTAATGATAACCTTTTTGATGGATTCTTTAATTTAAAGATATATTACCTACATAATGATACTATCATTTTCAAGTTATTTAATAAGACAATTTTGACAAATTTACACGATATAATTTTTTATTTCTTTATGACTCAACTCAACATGTTAACCTTGAGGAAAAGTTTGACAAATGATCAAGCATTTGAAATTTTCAAATCACCACTAACCACTGGTTACTGTTAAATAAAAAGAACAAATTTTGCCTTAAATATAAAACAAATTTAAAATAGTCCTGCTGTTAAGTAGATAATAGTTTGTTGGAAAATTAAACTAAATTTGGAAAAATATAATTGTTTAGCATTTGTAACGTTTAAATCAGTAAGTTAATACATTTTAATAAACATTATAATAAGGAGGGAGAAAATATTATATTTTTATCTTGCCTATTTTGCATAATATGGGTCATTTTGTTAAAAGGGGAATTGTCCTTGTCATAAACATCATCATCAGTGTTATTATCATCATTATAGTCAAGCGCCACAACTAAAGAAAAAATAAAGGAAAATACTCATTTAATACTTATTTTCACAAAATACAACAAAAATTTCATTTTATACAATTCGAAATATTTATGTAAATAGTAAAAGAAAAATACCACTACAAAAATACATATTTATGTAGAAATCTTAAGTAATATAGGGTAAATGTGTATGTATGTGGGTGTGTAGGGTTTAATTGCATCATTAATCTCAACCGCAACTAATGGCCACTTGAGTGTCTTCACAGAAAAATAATAATAAACCTTAAAGCGAGTTAAGTGTGAAATTACTGGAGAAAAAAAAAAAAATAAATAAATGAATAAATAAAATTTAAATAATTTCAAGAAAATAATCACAAAATATATTTAGGCATTTGAATAAGATAAAAAAGGTCATACTTTATTTTTTTTTTTAATAAGTTTTATGTTATAGTATTTATTTAAGATCCTGCCGTTTTGCAATTCAATTCTTCTTTGTGTTTATTACAAGGTTTTACTAATGACACTCATTATTGCTTGCTCAACATATTTTTTTTCTTTATTCTATTTTGTTTTTTATCTTTGTGGAATTTTTTCACATTTTTCCTTTTATTATCATAAAATTCTCACAGTGTGGTAGATGTGTATTTTTTTTTTTTATAATATTTGTTTGTCATCATTAGTGTTTGTATAAAAAAGAATTGTTTTCTATATATTTCACTCAACGATGGTCAAGGAGAGGAACAAAACTTTTTTTTGTAGAATTTGTTTGTGAAAAATTGGTTAAAATGTTTAAAAATTTAAGAAGAAGAGAAATAAAGATCCATTGATTTGTGAAATAAGTGCAAAAATTATAGCAAGGATTCAAGGATAATTAAAAAAAAAACAATATGTTAGCCAAAATTATTATTTTGTCACATTATTTTTCATTATTGATAACATACATTTTATAAAGTTTCTTAGGAATTAATTACATATGTAATGTATCTTTTTTTAAAATTTAAATTATTCCTTGAGCAAGTTATAAATTTTTTTTGGAAAAATATATGAAAGTGAAGTGTATATAATTTGATTAAAATCTAAACACATGAGTCTTTTGAACCAGTCAACAAAAGCTATATGTAGTATTCCTGATATTATGTTCTCTTTCTTTCACAAAACAAATAAATATTAATCATACCACCCGTATGCTTTTGTTATCATTTGTTCACACATTTGTCCTTTAAAATAAAGCTAAATATTATTACAAAATTATATTTATGATATTGCCGTTATTGTTATTATGTGTGCTATGGTTATACGAGTATGTTTGTACATTTGTACTTTATACTTTTTGTTTGATATTTAAATTTGTTTTCAACATCATTATTAAATATTAATATTTGCTTATACCAAATGTAAACAGATTTTTATTAAATCATTTACAATTTCATAAAAATACAAATACAAAACGAGAGAAAAAAGTTATAAAATTTACATGTCTTAACATTTTTATTGTTTGCAAATAAAATCAAATAATTCATAATAATAGAGATATGTTGAAACATATGTGTTTACTTTATTAAAGACAAATAAATCTAAAGAAATATTTATATAAATAAAATAACAATAATAGTGACATTTGTCATAAAAAGCGTTTTTAAGAACTTAAAATTTTTAACGAGTGTATGGCCAAATCAAAGAGTTACAGAATTAATCTGTATTAAATGATTGATTTTTATTGAACCTATAACATTGTGTGACAATTTGTCACAATTTTACAAATGAAAAAAAAAACCGTTAAATTTATTAAAAGAACTCCATTGTTTCAAAAAATACGCAACACTGAAAAAATTGTAAATAATTTATCAAAGTTATATGAATAAAACATGGATGTGAAATGAACCTGAATATTTAGTTAAAAATATTATTTTTTTGTTATAGGTATTTAACATTTATATAGAACCAATATGGTCTTCGTAAATACTTAATAATTTTCTTAAAAATTGCGTATCTTACGAAAATTAAAAATCCTTTCGAGACGAAATTTTACATCCTTAGCAAATCTGGTTACACAATTTTTTTATGTATTATCTGTAATTGTATTTAATTTTGCAAGTGTGAGAATGATGATGATGAAGGCTGATATAAATACGGAATATGAAATGAATATGAATGACATTTTAAAAAGTATATTTACTTGAGTTTTAGCAACGCAACGATTTAATAAAAACTATTTTTTAATGCAGATATTGATCATTGGATTGATAAAATATTCGTAAATATTTATTTTTTTTCAGAAAAAATTTGACATCCTAGAAAAGAATCCTAGTATCCTATCTTCAAATGAATATCGATTTTTTCATAAGGAGAATTACTGTATAATATTTCAATTGATAAAATCATACCCTAATATTAAAAAGTTTTAATATATGTATGTATAAGTAACAAGAATTTAGCAAATTTATTTATTTAATATTTTCGATTGTTTTATTACTGTCTGCTTAAAACAGATAAGTTGTAGATGTTATTGGCAAATGACAGAATGGAATTTATCAATAACAGCTGCTTATTTGTCATGTCTGTTTTGTTAATTTGTGAATGACATTAGACATTAAGTACAAAATAACACAAAAAATAAATGAATAATTAAGCAACTAAACATGGTTTTCTACATTCCAAAAATATAACTAATATTAAAGCATATGTGTCGTAAAAATAAAAATGTTTAACAATTATTATACACTATATCAATATAAAATATAAGGATATTATGGGCTTATATTAATATTATAATACCCACCATCTGAGATGACTTATCGATGTCTTTTCTAGCGTCTGTAATCAATCAGTTCGCAATTTTGTAAGTAACTTTATGAAACTTAATGTTTTTTATCGTCCAAAGATGATGACTTTTTGAATCAATTATAGATAATCAATTACTTCATTTTGCCTCCATGCAAATATCCTCCCCAAATAGAGGTTTCCCAAACAAAACTATATTAGTTTTTAGAAAATGACTTTAATATGATACATTATAAGAAAATTACAATAATAATAAATTGTTTTAAAAGTTAACAATATATTTTATGTTAATTTTTTGCATTTTTTCTCTTGGTTGCAGTGTACATGACCCCATGAAAAAAAAAACAAATATTATTTTGCAGTAGGGGAAAGATATTTATATAAATATACA
>MINK01173992.1:3416-17227 GCA_001735545.1 Phormia regina | reverse complement strand
AACTGCTACTGAGGATCCGGTTCGTTAATACAATTGGCATAAATTTTCCGCAGGGTATTGACAGGATTTTTGCAGCTGCTCCTGGCCAAAATTTTTATATTGATGATGTTGGAGGATATGTTGGGGATAAGTTAGGACCGAAAAGCAGTCAAAATTTCTAAATTCCTGTTACAGTGATCTCTATAAATATCGAAAAATACAATGTGTTTGCAAAGAAATATTTTTCCTCTTATAAGAGAGCAAAATTGATGTACATATTTTTGGTCTTATTTAACATCATGTTACTACTTTAGAACGCTCTGGGGTGGTACCAAAACAATTAGTTTTTATACCAAAAGAGTCAATTTTCTAAATTATCTGGAACTAAGACCAGTAAAGATATATTGAAGAAAAGAGAGAACTGAAGAGGAACAAAGCGGTGTTCGAAAGTATTGAAGATATAAAAAGGAGATGGACTGTTTCAAAAATGTGGCTGAAACAACTACCAAATCTCAAATGAAAGGGTTACCGGAAAAGGTCTACAAGTTAATAAATAGTATTTCGAAGAATAAAAATTATATTTTACTATGATCTGTAGTATATTATTAATTAAACAAAAAACAATGAAAATTCAATTTTGAATTTTATGTAAAAATTTTTTCAATCGCACTCCTTAAGACAAAAATTTATCTAAAAACTTTGTAATGTGGTTTTTTTTTTTATTTCTAAAATTAAATTTTTAAATTCTCTTTTACTAACTATGAAAAACTCACTTATAAAAACCACTTTTTGATATAATCCTCCCTATCAATTGATTCCCTGCACGTACTGGGTTATTAAACCTTTATGCTAGGATAAAAACTGATAACAACTTTTCTGTTTTTTTTTTCCTTTTTCTTACTTTCCTTATTTAATGTTTATTTTTTTTGGTAAAAATTTTCCACTTAACTAAACTTTAAAGGTAAAAATGTCATGAAATAAAACAAACAAGAAAAAAATAAAGTTGTTAGTTCACAAAAACTAATGCAAAATATATGTTTGTGTGTATGTATGTTCTTCCCCTTATAAAAATTTTCCATCGAAATAATTTTTTTTTTTTAACAAATTTACTTGCATAGTCATACATGCAGCTAGAAACACTCCTAGAACATGCATTCATTCATTCGTTCATTCTATTGCTACATATTCAAAACTTTTTTCAAAGTTTTTATTATTTTTTGTTCGAAATTATGCGTAGCTTAAATAGAGAGAGATAGATGAAGACAAAAAAAAACGAAATGTAAATTCTTTAATATCTATACTTTTGGCAAATAAGACACGTTCTCATAGATGGTTCATTTTAGGGAGTGCCGAAAAAAGAAAATTATAACAAAGGTGGGAATATCTTCTAATATTAAACCAGGGAGAACTAGTTCTTATATTATAAAGTACGAGCAAAATGATTGGGGGAAAATTGTAGTTATATTGGGACACTAATGGACTCTTTTTTCTTTCAGAACTTGCCTTATATAAAAGGCATAAATCCATGGAAATTAGTAGAAAATATAAAATCAACAAAATGAATAAGCTAGAATACAATAGTGATACGAAGAAAAGAAGAAAAGACAAGGAATCATAATGAACCTAAGTGGTCTCTATGGGCAACGGCTAAAATTTGTTTTTGTCATCCTAAACCAACCCAATTCCCTCTGACATTATTGCAATGACCTGGTAGGCTAATTTTATCATAAAAGCTTAAATTAGTCTGATATACTTGCTTTGATACTGCAAACTTTTTGAAATATTTAGCACTACCGACGAAGTAGAGAGCTTCTTACACCTTTTAATGTTCATGACCTTTAATTCTTTACATTTTGAAATTACCACAATTTCAATCTGCGAAAGACTGCCTTCTTCAGTTACACATAAGACATGTCGATATTAGTCTATTTTATTATAGTAACTTCTATTTCTTTATGTGTCATAGAATACGTTCACGAAAATTGAACACTAATTCGAAGTTAACTTGTCAAGGCCTTTCATATTGAAGATTTAAATATTGGTAGTCTAAAAATTATAGCAAGGATAGCCTTTGATGTCATACTTTCTAGCAATTCTATCAATAGTTTTCAGGGCGAGGATATAGATTATAGTATTATGTATTTTTGCTAATATTTATAACGCACAGAAAAAAATTTTTTGATTCCTTCAAATATAGTTCCACTTATTTAGAGTCTATTTAACAATGTCCCTCTAACCGTCCATCTTTTTTTCTGGCTGGACGTTTGAATGAATCACCTTTTACGAACGGTTATGATTGGTAAACTTTTTCATCCAACACTATGGGAAAATTGTCACAACTGTATTAATAGTCTGTTTCCTCAGTATCGATTGAGTATCAATTGACACTTAAATCGTTACCAAAGTTCCAGTTGTCAACACCACACCCATTAAATATCAGTTGAGAGATAATTTCTAATAGGTATTTTAAATACGGTCTCTTTAATCTAGGGGTATGATACATCAGAAAAATGTGGTTTCTGGTGCCGCAATCGATATTAATGAAAATTATAGAATTAAAAGAATAAATAAAGTTTAAAAAGTTAAAAATTTTTTTCTTCAAATTTGTATAAATTAAACGTTTTTAAATATGTCTTCTTGGACCAGTCCATTTACCTATCTTAAGACATATCGCAAGGTGCTAATTAGACTCCAATGCCAACCCAAGTAAAAGAGACACGTTTCTCATATATAAAATTCCACAACTGGAATCACTTTCTAACCATAATAGCCTATCACGTGACTAGTTTTGAACTGGTTCTCTTCCCTCTAGGTAATACAATTGTCCTTCCCGATCGGCTATCATGAACACCTTAACTATAGCGTGAACACTTGCTAACATTACTAGATAATATAACAAGTTCCAACTAGATATACAAGCCGATAGGCTTAATGTCGGATTCGCTAAGCTCTGGAGTTTTCTACATCATGCGCCCGTCCCATTTTTCATCATTCACAACGACTAAAATTTTTATTAAAATTTATCAAGAAATATATAATTTCACTTACATACGAAAAATTTATTAGAATTAAAGATAATAAAACGTATAAAAGTAAATTTATAATTAATAAATGACGAAATCCTAACTTCTATTTTAACTACAACAAGTTTTTGTAGATGGGGAGCATCCGAGCGTCACAATGTGATATTTGGTAAATCCCACCCGAAAATTTAAACGCCGCCGAATTAGTTTAATTTGCAACGCCGCCAATCAAAAAATGATGTGGCGCCGACGAAAATTTTATATCGACTTGTTCCGAAAGCATTTCCGTTAAAGTCACAAATCTCATTTTTATAATGTTAAGACTTATTTACATTTATATGTGATAAAAAAATTCTTAAACTATATTAAAAAGAATGACTTGAAGACAATTATAATTCGAATTTTTAAATATTTTTTAAATAAAATCAGACAAATCGTTAACGAGATATGCTTCAATATAACCTCTTTAATTTTACAAATCGTACTTTAAAGTGGGAACTAAAGTCAACTAGAACTAGGTGGATTAGAGACTTAGAATTATTAATACCATTCATTAATTAATTGACTAAGAAACCTCGTGTAGCCGATATTTTTTTTTTTTTTCATTTTGTAAACCTATTTTATCTTGGCTAATCTTTTTATATATAACATTTCTTTTATATTCTCTCTAATTATATTCCATAAAAAATACGTTTTTTGAACACCCTTATCCATATAAAATTCAGCCACTAACAATAAAAACGATAAACTAAAAATATGCATTCCATTAGCTTTACCCGAATACTTACAAACATACACATGGAAAAGTTCTAAAAACGGTGGAAATATGTAAAAAAAATATCTCAGCGAGAAAATATGGGTCAATTTAGTGTAAAATACTTATGTACATACAACATGCAACAAATGACAATAACAACCACATGTTAAACAGGCAAAATATAAGTAAGACAACTTTTTCAGCATCAACTTGCAACGATGAAAATGTCAAAAAAATCTTAAAAGCTATTTTTTTTTACAAAAAGATACATTAAAGCAAAATTCATATTTGCAAGCTTTTATGAAAATTTCTTAAATTTCAAATAAATATATTTTTTTTCGACAGATTTTTAGTGTGTCTGCCAAGCTTTAGAGAGATTGACAAAAAAAAAATTATGTGGCATGTATATCAGAAACAAGTAAAAACAAACAAAAAATAAATTTTGATACACTTGCTACTTTTTGATAAACATCCTCAAAAAAACCTCTTTAACCATAATGTAGAAAATTTTAAATAAACATTTTTAAATACTTTTTTTTTGGCTTTAAATATTTTTGGCTCTTAAATGCCATAACATAACATAATAATGTGGTATTACTTTTTCTAAAAAGTTTGTTAGTTACTGATGGCTTTAGTTTGACAGTTTGTCTAGCTGGCCAAAAACAACAACAGCAAAAAAACTTTTAACTTTGTCCAAGAATGAAGGACATCTTAATCAACGAATGACTGACTATCTATGCATCTGAATGTCTCAATGTTTGAACTAATTAAGTTTTAAGTTTAGAATTTTATTTTCCTTATCAAATTTAAAACATAATAATGATAGTGATTCAGTTTGTAACCACAGAATGATAATGATGTTTTGATTATAGTAATAATGATGTCGATGATGATAATGGGGTCATTTCTAATGACGCTGACTTTGGGGTGTGTGATTAATAAAATAAAAAAATGCATTTTTTGTTTGTACAATCTACTTTGTTATATTTATAATTGTGCAAAAAATTTATTGCATTTTTTCGTAAACAATTGTGAACTGATTTAAATTATATTCATTTAAATTTTATAGCAATTGAGATGATATTTTTATGGTTTACAAAAAACTATTTTGCATATTTTTTTATGGTTGGGTCATAAACAATTTTAATTGATTGATGTTTTTTTTTTTTAATTCTTAAAGATTTTTTCTCGATTCTACTATATATAAATAGTTGACAAATGTGTTTAGTTTAGAGAGCATTAAATTTGAATATTAAATTGAAATTTATTACTAGAATTGGGTAAAAGAATCAAAAATGAATTATAGATTTTGGTTTCCAGCGATAATGTTCGAAAGAAAATTGTTTTATAAATCTAAAGAAACTTAATGAAAAAAATATCCATGAGATGTTCAAAACAATATTTTCTACTTATTTCCATGAAACCAGATAAGAGAAGTGAGTGGCCCATAACCTTATGGGAGTTCCAAATGAGCGGTAATCACAAAGAATATGCTCCTAAGTTTGAGATGTAGTTCAATGTAGAGAATTTTTCTTGAAAGTGGTAAACTGATTCTTATGTCTTATGAAGATATAGCTCGAAATTTGCAAACAAATCAAACGCTATCCAGTCCTTGGAATACATTATCAACTTGACAATGAAACAATTCAGATTGTTTTGCGATATTACAGATTATAAAGTCCATATCGTTATTGCTCTTCCCAATTTCTTCAGAATAAAAAAATCTGTATTCTGCTATAAAGACAATGATTCCACAAATACGTTGCAGTGAGTGAAGTAGGGTTGGCCGAACAGCTAAATATGTGGTGGGACTCTGTCCGCAAGCGAGATCAGTAAGCGTTAAGGCAAGTGTAATATTCCGACCTTAGTTTCCCCAGAACTACTATTATTTTCCACGTCACATGTTACTCATTGCGTTCGATAGACGTCGGGCGGTAAGTAATTTGTAACCATGAAATTTGTGAGTGTCTCTATGAAGGTCGTTCAAAGCAATCCATATACGAGATACGATCAAAAGGATAATGCAGATAACTCTTTATGTTCTTTTCCAAAATGTAAAGGTCTTTTCTGATATGCCTGGGTGGAGTCTTCAACTGTGTGATGTCGAAGTTTGGATAAGCCCTCCGATGACATCCCAAAAGGAACTGCTAATTTTCCTTAAACGGAAAAATACTCGTTTCCTCTTATTAATGGTGTGGACAAGTAATTTGTAGTTGAGTTTCTGAGGTATTAGATAAACAATCGTCAGGGATTTTTTGTTTAACTCCACGAGTTTTAAAACATTTGTCTCAAGCAACTGATGGTCACTAAAATAATTCGCAACCCATCTCTTCATATTGTTTAGCGAATAGCGTGACTGACGGCTTCCGATAGGTTAGGTGGTACAAGAATAGTCTGTTTACATGGCCTCCGCTGGTTTATGCTATTTGCGATTTCAGTGACTACTGTGGTTAATGCTGTGGCGGTGCTATCCTCTTTACAGAATTCATGTGACAAGCTGCTGGGTGATGACGGGGAGAAGAATAGCTTCAAGAGTCTTTGTGACAAGTGTTAGAAGGAAAATCGACATGATTGTCCTTTATTTACGTCTTTTCCGGGTTTTCAAGTCGAAATGACTACTCATTTTTCAAACTTTAGATACTACCAAAATCCTCAATGTCAGGTTAAAACCCATTGTCAGGTACTTAACACTCCACTCCCCTAAGTTTTTGAGCATGGAATTTGATAAAATTGTTTATAGCTTCTGCTACTTCAGTTGCTGTGAACGGTTGTGGTATATCCGTGACTGGAGGGTTGTGAAGTTTGAGAATATACTTTCGCCTTGTCGGGAAAAAGCACCCAATCTTTCCTTAGAGACCCTATCGTATTTCTTCAGGTTTGAGAAAGAGACAGAGTAGTTGATCACATCTTACCAACTTTTGTACTCAAGTCGCAGATGTCTAAATGATCCTCATTTACCAATCTGCTGCTGGGCTGTTAACCCAGCTACATTTATTTAAAATTCACTGTCCTTATTAGCCGGGCCTGCCGGAGGTGGTTACAGCAGTATCATTGACCGAAATCCGGTTCGACGGACCATAAACAAATTTAAAATGTATTGTTGTCCCTGTTTGACGGCAGCGAAACAGTGTTTATTGGTTGTCATTAGACACAATGAAAAAAGAACATCTTGGAATCGTGTGATTTGATGTGCGAAGTGCAACTGAAATGAAATAATACAAATTTTAAAAGATAACTATTTTGTTTTAATTAATTTAAATACATTTTTAATCCTAATAAACTTCCTAATTAAGAGGATTTAGTTCCATTTTTTATTTCATGTTTTATTAACAAAATTTCTGTAGCAATTTAAATTAAATTTCCTTTCCTGTAGAAAATATACCATCTACCAAATTCTTCCGCTGAACTATATTCCATAATATATATGATCCTTACTAAAGGCGGATTATTGTAATTGAATATAGTTGACCCGGTCAGTAACTTTAATATTGGTTTTCATTTTTTTATTTTTTAGTTTACATATTAATATTCAGCTGCTATTGTTGTATATTTTTATTTTACCATTTTTTTATTTTTTATTTTTATACATTTCCTTTTACGTATAAATGTATGTGTGTGTATGGTCGATGGCAAAATGCCCAAATACCAACCGATTTTACTATATTGTTTGGAAGTGACATATTAGAATTTACAATAATAAAAACACACAAAAAAAAAATATATAAAAATTACCAACAAACAAACTAGGAAGTAAAAAATTAATGTTCAACCTTTTTTTTGCGTTTGCACTCGTGCAATGATGCTGCGGCTGGAGGCAGTATTTTATATGTATTTGTTTTTTTATAATACTTGCATATGTATAAAAGGGGACAAAACGACGACGTCATTAAAAACAGTTTAACAATTTCCGTTTGAATGGTGAAAAAAAAAAATGCAATGTAAAATAATTTTGTAAATGGGGGAAGAATGAAAAGTTCTTTAAATAAATATACAAATGATAACTTTTGATAATTTTAAAAGAAGAGCAATAATCTCATATTTAGACCTACGGAACAAAGAAAATTTATAGTATTATATTCAATGTAATGAATATTGAAAACATTAACACCTAAAAGGTATGTTCAGACAAGTCAAATAGTTCATTAATATGATGTAAACGCTATGTAAAATATGTTTTAATTTCTCCATTATAATGGGAAAATATTTGATAAATGTGAACTTAGTTTATTATTATAATTAGACTCTCGAAGATCACAGTTTTTTCTGGTCTTTGAATGATCTTTGATCTTTATGTTTTTGATTATTTTACATTTCCCAAAAGAACTATATTTTTAAATCTTAAATTGAAATACAAAAAGAAGTTGCAGAAATCGATTGAGTAGAACGGAATATAAATAATCGAGGTGAGATTTGACTTCAGTGTCTTTTATGTACTAATCTTAGTATTTGATCAACGCTTTTTTAACGGAATCAGGCAAGAATTTATTGACATTACTTTTATATGTGGAACAGATTCGGTTAGGATTTTCTATTGGAAAGTATTTTCGAAATACTCACTCTACCATCATATGCGGATACTCTTTACGATAGAACTTATAATGGATAGGGAAACAACTTTTTAAAACTCCTAGGAAAACTGACTAGGATAAATTCGGTCTTGAGGACACCATAGCACACAGGATCTGTATGACATCGAGAATCTTTTAACTAGCCCATGAAGGCCAGCTTACTCATGTAGGGGTCGGCAGTGTCCTGCAATACTTCGACATTCGAAATGAATGTAGAAAACTTTAAAAGGGAGACCAAGAGGACTAAGACAAAATCCAGGGAATGTTCCTTTAGAGACTTGGAGATTACTACAGATGTATCTAGGCTACGTAAGGTACTCTTCGAGGATCTTGATTCTTCCGGTTTCCTCATGAACCTTGATGGTATTAAGTATGGATGAGACTTTTGAACTATTGATGAGCACTTTTCGAGCTGCACGGGTGAGACGAATGAGGAGTTCATAATTGGAAACCTCCTAGTGCCACTAACCCACATAAATGAATTAGTAGTAGGGCGTCAATTCAACCCTACAAGTCACCGTGCGCTTCTGCAGAAATCTATATCAGTCATTATGCCATGACTGATTCAAATTGATATATATTCCTTCAATTGATATATATTCCTAGGGAATGGAGAGATCTTAAAGTGGTATTTATTCCTAAAAAAAAATAAAGCATAGTACCGCCAAGGATTATGGGCCCATTAGCCTGTCATCGTTTTTTGTTGGAAACTGATCCTGTGGAACCTGTTGTTTTACGTACAAATAACTTTGGATTTATGATTATTTATTCTGATTTAATTGCAAATCATTTGTGACAGATTTGTCAATTATATACTCAGTTGATTAATTTTTTGGTATTAAGCTCCAATGGATCAATATAAAAAAAATCATTCTACTGTGATGCGAACTGTCTGTGCAAATTGCTGTCGCTACCTAGTCGGTCTCTGGCTATTCAAACAGAATAATGGTCGGTTGATAACACGATCGTAACCATAAGATTGCAGAGTATTTAAATTTAGAGCATTATGATAAATTTATCATATCGCACAACTACCATTATTGCACTCTCAGAGAGTTTATTTGTGTTAATGCATCTGTTATTGTTTTCTTCATAAACTGTAATAATCGGGAGTCTCATTTATTTATGTGTGATCCTAAGATGATGTTTTTCAAATAAACGATCATCATAAATATCTAAATCGAGAAGAGTTCTACTTCGATAGGAAACTCTTGATATACAGATCAGGATATTACTTAAAAGCTTAAAAAAATGTATTTCTACAAAAAAGTACTTTCCATTCTGGCCTACCACAAATACAGTTACTTGTGCATAAACATACTCCTCAGCTAAACTATCATGCTCTTTAACATGTACTAAATGCTTCTTTTCTTTATTTACACACACATACATATATATTCAACATAAATGCACATCTATCCATACATACATATATATATTTGGTATGAATTAAATTTTATTCTTACAACAACAAAAAAAATCATATATGCATAATTTCATTCACACATATAAACTGCGCGCAATAGTATTTGTGGGTATATGTCACACATGTCTAACAATAGAAAATACACACAACAAAAACAACAAACTTAACAATTCTAACATTATGGTAGGTCATGTTCATTGATATCAAATGTTGCTACTGCTATATGTAGGTATGTACATATGTATGTATGTATGTATGTATGTATGTATGTATGTATGTATGTATGTATGTATGTATGTATGTATGTATAGCTGTCTTTTATGTGTATTTAAATAATTTTATATATCACATCTCTTTTACTCTTTTATTTTTTTAATCTCTATATCAGAGATAGTTTATGTCTGTAAAAGGATACAAATATACATACATACCCTATCTTTGTCATGTATCTGATGCTCTTTGGTGTATGAAATATTTATTCTTTTTCCTTTTTTTTTCAATATTTTCCTGTTTGCTCTAGTATTTTTCAATTCTTTTTATTGAAAATTTGTTGAGTTTTTTTCTTTAAAATTTTATTGTCTTTGTGTGTTTGAGTCAAAGGTTTGCTGTGTGACCGAAATTCTTAGAGCCATCTTGTTTGAAAATTGTTTATTTTTTTTCCAAATGTAGCTGCTGCATACAGCATGTTGCACTTTTTTTACTTTTACATTATTTTTGTTGTTAGTAGCTTTGACTTCCTAAAACATTAGCTTGTAATAAGTGTTGGCGTCTAGCTGTCTAACATGTTAAAATGCCAAAATGAAAGACAAAAATATATAAAAAAAGAATTGCAGAGACGTTGTCATGTTTGAAATTGTATGGACAAATTTTTGTAAAAATTTTTTTCATTTATGTATTTTTCTTTTGGTATTTTATTATAAAAATTTTTTGCATAAATTGGAAAGAATTTTTTTTGTGAAACAAAGTTATAAAATATTAAAAAAAATTGGTAAAATTCCTTAAAGTTTATGGCATAAAGTTTTTAAATTTGAAATTTGTTCGTAATAAAAAAATATTTATTATTGTTTTAATTAACTTGTGAACAAGGGCTTAACTTAATTATAGTTAAAACAATATAAAATATAGAAAACAAATGATAATTATTACTGAATTTTATAATTAAACCGTTATATCTCTTTCAAAATAGCATATAAGTGATTTGACACTTTGTTTAAGTTTACCTGGTGTTGCTTTTATTTCTCATTTCTATATTATCCCGCAAACTCTTATCTGCAGTTAAAAAGTAAGTTTTTGAATTCAATACTTGTTTGTACTATTCTCAAAATGTACGTATCACATCAGGGAATATAATCACCAGTTGAGTACCAATTGACACCCAACTTATTACCAAAGTTCTAATTGAGAACCAGTTGACAGAAATACACTCAATATCTATCAGTTAAGTGTCAATTTATAACATGCTTGTTAAGAGTGCAATTAGCAAAACGAGCGAAATAAAAATAACAATGAAATATAAATTGAATAAATTAGAATAAAAAATTTTTACCCACTTATTACCGAATTTTTATTATATTAATCGACACTGAACATATCCTCAAGATCCAGTACTTTGACCTATCCTGCGACTTGTCCCAAGGGCCTAATTAGCCACCTTCAATGACAAACCCATGTAAAAGTGACAGGTTCTTCTCATATAAAATTCGGGATCTGGAACCGGTCACTAGTCCTGAGAACCTGACACGTGTCTAGTATTAAACCGGTTCTCTTTACTCTAGGGATACTTTTGATTTTTTTTTTTTTTTTTNNCCTCCAATGACAACCCCATGTAAAAGTGACAGGTTCTTCTCATATAAAGTTTCGGAACTAGAACCGCTCACTCGCCCTGAGAATCTGTCACGTGTCTAATATTAAAGTCACATTGTAGATCATAATGATTCCTACAATGTGACTTTATAAAATTTCACATAAAAAGTGGTAGATGATGGATTAGCATCACCACATCAGTAACTATTTTGATCTAGATCGGGCACTTATGTATTATTTGATTTATGAACTATATTTGAAACGGTCAGGTAAAATAGAGAGTAAGAAAAATGTTGCACTTTTAAAAGCTTGTATTTCAACTATTAAGGAAAGAGTGATGATTATGTTATTAAATTAATCGGGTTTTCATACTAATCGGTTTATTTGACAAATTATTATTCGAGGTTATAGGATGATCGCTCAATAATCGTTTTGTGGAAAATTATCCGATTAACCGGCGGTTAATCGATTGGATACTCTAGTGTATACCTTACAACCTTGATTTGTTAGATTATATTTAAGCCCTTTCGATCTCGGCTATGTTCATGTTAAGTTAATTATACCCTACACCACCACAAGTGGTTGTAACGCAGAGAAAATTCTTCCTACATCCCACCTTTCGACTCAGAATCACTTTCTGAGTCGATTTAACCATGTCCGTCCGTCCGGTTGACTTGANNGTATTAAAAATAAGAACTTTTGCAGCTTTTTTTTTAACATTAAGTAGGTTCGCGATATCAATAAACTTTCTTTAGTTAGTTAAAAACCATGATATGTTGGATTATATTTAAGCCCTTTCGATCTCGGCTATCTTCATGTTAAGTCAATTATACCCTACACCACCACAGGTGGTTGGTGCAAATATTCTAACGCAGAGAAAAAAATCTTCCTACACCCCACCTTTCACCTCAGAATCACTTTCTGAGTCGATTTAACCATGTCCGTCCGTCCGGTTGACTTGACGGCTGACTGTCCATGTAAAGTTTTTGCGTAAAGTATAAGTCGCAATTTTAGAGACAATTTGATGAAATTTGGTACATATGGTTTCTTTACACAAAGACGAAGCCTATTGATTTTGGTAGTTTTTCACTTTCATACAAATGTTCTCCGGGAATAGAGTTTTTACACTCAAAATTACCTTAAAAAGGTTAATATTTTAATGCAATTTAACACAAATAAATTTCACTAAATACAAGATAGGTCCATAAATGACTCCTTCCCGAATTTTGGTACACATAGGTAATGGTGTAGGGCATTATGAGAACGGGCTTGACCTATACCTTTTTATCTCGTTTTAATTATGAATTTGTGAAGTGAGCAAAAACGTCTAAACAGTTGGGTAGATTCGGCAAGTGATGGGGGCAGAATCGTTGTTCTATAAATGAGAGTTTTTTTATTTTATATTAATTTGAAAAAAAAACACTCAAAAATTAATAGTTTTAATTGAATTTTGTATAAAATAAATCAAATTAACAATAGCGACCCAAAATCCATACATCGGAAAATCACTAAATGATTGATATTTAATTTCAATTAGCACTGAGGAGGGAGTGAGTCTTATGCACGGTAAAAGATCTACAGATAGTAAAAGCTTCGTATTTGATTACAAGTTTCCTGTAAGATAAGTTAAATCGGCCCACCTACAGTTTAACGAATGTAACCCAGCAGGAGTATTTAAAGGAATTTATAAAAACATAAGTTACAAATCCTTGCACTTTGCTATCAATTTTATCAATCAATTTAACAGTAAAAAATTGTTGATCAATTCCAAAAAAATATAAAGGAACGGCTGAAAAAAATTAGGGGCAATATTAAGCCCGCTAAGTTAAAAAAGCAAAATAAAAACCTGGCTAAAGAAGAGGTAAACATTTATTTCGACCGAACGAATATCTCATAAACTGAAAGATATATCCTGCACATGTAGGCGTATTACATACTCGAGATGGCCAACTTTGGAGGGCCACCCACTTTCCCCCTGAACCTCTAGGAACTTGTACTCGAAAACAACTCAGCTCTGATCATGTCATATATGTAATCATGATATACTCGAATTAGTCAAGTTTGAATGTCTCATGTTTTTACTGGGTGACTGCAACATGATTTCTCTGAAAGCTTAGGTGTTCCTCTACAACTTTTTCATACATTTTAATTCGATTCGATCCATAGTTTAGGAGATACACATTTATAAGCCAAAATATTTGAGTATGGCTTCCCTTTTCTTATGCTCTTAAATAAAATCAATTTATTAAATTAGA
>MINK01173991.1:4429-17467 GCA_001735545.1 Phormia regina | reverse complement strand
TAGATAGATAGATAGATAGATAGATAGATAGATAGATAGATAGATAGATAGATAGAGTTTCTGAGCTCTTAAAAATGTAGAGAATTATGATAAGAAAATAAATCAAATGCGATTAAATTTATTGAGATCATGCACAGTTGGATATAAATCTGTAACTTCAGTATAGGCATAGACGAGGAGAGCACAATGTTAAAATTGGAAGGCGGATCAGTCATACCCCTATAGGGTAGAGCTAATGAGATTATTGCCCTATTTTAAATATTATATAGGTTTTGAGTTATTTGCGTTTGAATCTTTAAGTTCTTGGTTAAGTTTTTTATACATATCCTTCTATCTCGGAACGATTTTATTTGTTTTTCTCAAATTCCTTTTATTAAATAGAACAAAATTATCTATTTAATAAAAGGAATGTGAAGCCGATATCTTTAACGAGTCCAAAAAAAGAAGTTTTTAAATTATAAAATTGCAAAAATTACACATTTTTTTTTTGCCCCAAAAACTATCTATATTCTTTTATCTCTAAAATAAAATTTTATTTAACAAAATATATAAATTTTATACTTTTCTGAAAGGTATCTTGACTGAGATGACTAGAAAATAAAAAGAAAATCTAATAGACCAAGTGGTTAAGCTATACATACTCCCGAATTCGCACCCATTTTATATGAAAGTTTTGACTTTAGTCTATATTTTCTAAAATCTCAAAACAGTTTAGGAACTATAAAATGTTGTTAAGGGGTTTTTTTCAAATCTACGGTATTTGTGGATTTTATAGTCGAAAATTTAAATTTTTTTTTGGATTTTCAGTGCTTTATTGGGACTTGAGGAAGTAAGTTAAGATCCTTACTAACAACGATTTCATTACAGATAAAATATTTATAGTTAAGAAAATGCTTTAGAGATTTCTCAAATATTATATATTTAATTTCGAAATTAAAAAAAAAATATATATATTATCTATAAATAAGAAAACTTTTTATTGCTTTTATTTTATTATGGAGCAAATATCATATGAAATAATAAACAACAAGGGCGAAAATTAAAAAAATCTTAATTGGATTGACTTCAATCTTTAAAAAAAGACACTTTAAAAGAGCATGTATTTTTATATAAGTGCATACTTAAACATATTTATTTAAAAAATACTGTATGTATTTATAAATAAATCTTGTTGTTATTTTTTGAAAAATAAAGAAAAAAACTTTTTATTAAATCCTCTATTAAAAATTTCAAAAAGACAACAATCAACCAACCCAACCAACCATCAAAATAAATGTAGCAGGGGCAGCAACGTCAGCAACAAAAAAAAAAAAACAGAAAAATATATGAAATAAACAACAACAGCAACCTGTTTCATTTCATATTATTCTAGTCACAGTCGTCAGTCAGTTCAGTACAATTTTTTGCTTTTGCTATTGGTATTAAAATGATTGTGTTTGTTGTAGTTGTTACTGCTGCAGTTCTTTTGTTGTCGTTGTTGTTAGTGTTATTGTTGCTGATGGTGGTGTTGTTGAATTGATAGTTGTGTTATTTTGTTCTTAAAGATACATATTCATTTGTATCTTTAAATATGTATAGTATTTAGATACTTTAATATATTTTTTAAATTATATTTTGGTTTTGCTGCTAAAATGATTGTACAATAATGAGTATAAGTTAAAGTATTTATTTATTTATTTGTTTGTCTGTTTAAAGTGCATGAGAGTATGAGTGTTTGTTGTTTTTCTCTATTTTTGAAGGTCATTTTGAATTTTCGCGCGCATTTTTATTTTTTGAAAAGGTTTAGAGTTGATAATTATTGTTATTATTGGTATCGTTCTTATTAAGTATTTTTAATTTATCTTTAATTTGCTCGCATTTAGTTGAAGTGGGTCTTTGTTTTTGTCAAACAGTTTGGAGTAGAAAATATATCAGACATTATGGCAGATTTTTATATTTTTTTTTAGCTTTATTAATATTTTAATACTTATAACTCAATTGGATTGGATATTTAGGTCTTTTTAAAAAACTTTAATTTTAAGTGTTATAAATACTCTGTATAAAATTTAAACAATGATCATTTTTAATAAAAATATTACACTAACCACCAAAACTGTTTATCATGTTCCTTAAAAAAAGGGAGCATGATAACCATACTAAACTTGAACGTACTTTCAGCTTTTTCTCATCAGGTCGAAATTTTTTGTGGGCGTGTCTATTATTGCCTCCTAAATAAACCGATTATCGTATTTTACCATAACTCGAGAATGATATGCATGATTTATATAAATAATTAACCAAAATTTTTGTAATAAAATTGACTTTAAGTCGCTTTACTAACAAACTTTTATCCGCTCAATAGGTTAGGAGATATTTCAAAATTAGTGTCCGAAAACAAACTTCGTCATGCTAAATTCAAAATTTCTATTTTTCAAAATATTATTTTTTTTTTTTTTTAAGTTTCAACTTTAGATCAATACAAATTTTTAGCGGATTCATATATTTATATGATTATTGCAATAATATTATACAAAATTGGAGTCCTGCTGAAAATTAAAAAATAATATTAGGATTATTACTATCGGGCCTAATAATACACCTTAAAAACTTTGAAAAAATTAGGTTAAAACGGAATAACAAATAACTAATACTTGAATATCTTTTAAACTAAAAAAGATAACCTGTTTATATAAACGTTTTTGCAAAAACTATCTATATATCAAAATTATTTTCTGTCATGTGATATATGAATTTTTCGCCGGGTTTTTAAAGTCGAGATGGTCAACTTTGGAGAACAACCTACTATCCCCTTGTGATGATAGGAATCTGTAATCCTCGAAATCAGCTCGAAAACACCTCAGCTCCAAGCATGTGAAGTTTTATTGAGTATCTGCAAACAATTAAAGAATTATTACCACAAAAGAAGCGTTTTGTTACCTTTGCACAGTGGGGTAGAATCGATTTTTTGGAAATAAATGTGTAACTTCAAATTGGCTGGTTGGATTTGCATAAAATTTGTTATATGTATAGCAGAGAAGGGTAAAATGTTAGGTTTTGAAGCGGAACAGAACAGACCCCTCAGGGGCGGTGCTAAAGTTTCTCAATTTTGGGTATTTCTCTGACATAGACATTCTTTAATCGCTTGACAAATTTCAAATATTCTTATACATTAATGTAGGCACTGACTAGAGCAATAAAAAACATGCTTACATGTCCTGTTTATTTTTTATAGTTTTTGAGTTATTTCCCTTTGAATTTTTAAGTACCCCAATGTTGCATGTTATTGGTCAAGTTTTATTCATATATATCCTACTGTTTCAGTTGTTTTTTTCTTTCACTAATTAAAGAAAAAAACGCGAGAAGAAGTTATAGTCGGTCAAAATTGACCATATGATAACCTACACCATTGCCTATGTGTATCAAAATTCGGGAAGTAGCCAATTATGGACCTATAATTGTATTAAGTGGAAAANNGCACTGTCACATATACTTATATAAGTTTTATATGTGTTGAATATTAAATTAATATTAATTTTTATATGGGATTTATGCATGTTAAAGTGATTTTCGAAAGAGAGGTTCATATGGGAGCTATGGTAAATTATGAACTGATCTTCATTAAATTTGGCACTTGGCACAATTGGATTTATGTTTCCATAAAACCTATTTGTGTTGAATTTCACTGAAACTATACTCCGGGAGAACATTTGTATGGGGGCTATGTGAAATAACGGGCCGATCATTTCCAAAATTAATAGGATTTGTCCTTGTGCAAAAAAATCATATGTACCAAGTTTCATTAAATTTTCTCCAAAATTGACGGACGGACGGACATCGTTAAATCGACTTAAAAAGTGATTCTGTGTGGACCTGTAAACTTTAAGGAAAATTTTTTTCTGCGTTACAATATTTGCACAAACACATAATAATAGTCGATATATTTTCAAGTCAAACAATAATCGATTTTGAATTTGAAAATTGCGAAAATGACGACTTTTTTTTGCCGAAAAAGTATCTACACTCCTTTTGTCTCCACAATAAAATTTTCTTAAACAACATATAATAATTTTACTATTTTCTGAAAGTTATCTTCACAGAGAAGATAAAAAACAAGACAAATAACTCAAATGTTCGAGGTACACACCCTCCCAAATTCGACCCATTTTACATGAAAGTTTTGGCTGTAGACTATATTTTCTCAAATCCCGAAGCACTGTTGTTAAAAAATTTCAATCAAAATCTACGGAACTTCGGAAAATGTGGATTTTATAGCCGAAAATGTGAAAAAAACCCATTTGTGATTTTTGGCGTTGTTTTGGGAATTGTGTGATTTCTTTTAGTTAAAACCAAAGTTTTTTTTCACTTTTCACAAAAAAAAAATCGATTCTGCGCCACTGTGCACTTTATACTATCAATATACAATAAAATATTCTCTAAAATATATTCTTTAACGTTATAACAATTTTTTTGTTTTTAGTAATTTCATTAAAACAAAACTGTATTTTTATTAATTTTTTTTTTTTTTAAAGATTTATTAAAGAATAAAATTTTCTTGTTTTTATTTGTAAAATAACAAAACGACAGACAAACTGATGAACAAACAAAAAATGAAAAATAATAAAAAATTAAAAAGAAGAAAAAAAAAACTTAAAACATTTTAATTAAAAACAGGAAACATCATAAAGAAGTTGCTGATAGATGGTTAAACAAGTAGCAAATTGATTTTATCTTTGCAAAGAGAAATAAAGATAAAAAAAAAACTTAAAAAAAAAAATAAATAAATAAAATTAAAAAGGTGATACAACAAGGCCAGCATCATAAATATATAATGAAAGCTGTTCGTTCATAAAGTATCACTAAATAACAACAACAGCAACAAATAAAACATCACCAGAGTTTTAGTTTAGGTCATAACGATTCTCCAAATCAATGAGTAATTATAGCCTAAAAGTAAGGAGCTACTACTGCTGCTGTTGTTGGCCTGGCCTACTACAAGTATGTGTTTCCGAGGACTCTTTATAGCAGCAAATTTAATTCATATGAAAATAAAAAAAACATGTACACTTTCTGTTAATTATAAATTGTATGCGGTCATAAATTTAAGTCATAATTATGATTCACTTTAAATGTTAATAAATGCATAAACAAAAACAAAAACATGAAAAAAGCAGCGTTTTAAACACAAAAAAGCAGCTACTGGTTTTTACAGAACAATAAATAAAATTAAAAGAAAAAAATATATATGAAAAACAAAATACTCATTCGTAGTACGTTCATCTTTAAAATTTAATCAGTCTTTTAGAATTGCATTTAGGTTTTTTTTTTTTGTTTTTGTTCAGAGGCCGTTTATGGTTTTTTGTTTTTCTACTTCGCATTTACGACAAGTTTAATGGCTGCTAATTTGTGACTTTTTGTTTTTTTATTTAAATTTATAATTTTTTGAAAGTTAAAAAAAAAAAAAAAAAATGTTTCGTACAAGGTGCTTATTATTACAGCAATAAAAATAGACTTTTTAGATGAAAATAATTAAATAATAAGTAATAATTATTAATATTAATAAAGAGAGACCAATCAGCACTTCTTCTGTTCCCTTTTCATAATTGTTAATTTTTTTGGTTATAAAAATTTCAATGTGCTGGCTTTAGTTTTAGTCCTTTTAAACTAATTTTTATACCCTACACCACCATAGGTGCTTGTTGCAATAGCTGCCATATAAGACCCAATTTCGGGAATCACCAAAAGGTTCATGAATATATGTGCATCTTAGTATCGATTTAATATTCTTTAATAATATTTTTTATTTTCCATTTAATACAATTATATCTCTATAATTGGCTCATACGATCGGCCGACTATACCTTCTCCCTTTTTATACCCTACACCACCAAATGTGGTTGGGGTATTATGCGTTTGTGCAAATATTGTAANNGTATCATATGGTCGGTCTTGACCGACTATACCTTCTTCTCTCGTTTTTCTTTATTTTTAATTTTGATAATTTTATTAGTTAGTTTATTAATGGCAGATTTTTCTTTCTGGTCAAAATTTTAATTTTGATGATGCTAGAGGATATGTTAAGATAAATTTAGGATCGAAAAACTGTAGACATTTTCTAAAAAAAAATACTGGTTTAGCAAGATTTATGAAGTTGCAGATGTTCCTGGAAGAATACAACAAAGAATATTATCAAAAAAATATTTTTCCTCTTATAAGAGAGCACAATAGGTCTACATATTTTTGATCCGATTATTCGTCATGTTACTACCTAAGAACGCTCTTTTGTGGTATCAAAATAATTACACAGTTTTTATACCAAGAGAGGTCAATTCTCTTAATTATCTTAATTATCAAAGAAGTGTTCCAAAATATTGAAGTTTTTAAAAAGAGATGTGCAGACTGTTCCAAAAAAGATCTACAAGTACATAAGTAGTAGTTAGAAGAATAAAAGTTATATATTTCTATGATCTGTAGTATATTATGAATTAAACAAAATAAAAACCAAAAGTCTGATTTTTATAGAAGTTAAGATTTTTTCCATCGCACTCCTTAGTATGAAAGATATAGTACAATTCTCTAAATTTTTTCTCAAAGTTCTACTAGCGAGAAAATCTTTGTTTTATATATGAAAATATTTAATCACTTTATTGACTCTATAATGAAATTTAAAGCATCACTATATTTTTACTATTAATGAGTAAGATTTTACTGAAATCCTGCTAGCTGTTCACTAATTGCGTTCTTTGAGTATAAGTTTATTTTCGACCTCAATTCAAAAGGAGAGTTTAATGTATTTAATAGTTCTTATAATTATTATTAATTTTGATTTAATTCCATCACATGATTTATTTTCATCAAAATATTTTTCCAACCTTTTAAAAAATTCTGTATCAATAGTGAATCTGCCCCTTATGTGTTCATATTAAATACAGCGTGGTTTACATCATTAATGAAAATCGATACTTATTGGCTTCAAGTTCTCATCACTTTGGTAACGTCTATGGAAATTAAAAAGGAATTATATTCACCAGTAAATAGCAAAGAAGACGCGAAGACTACGAGAACACCATTTAAAAGTCCACAGTCCCAGACTCTTCTCAAAGAAACATGTGAAAAATAGTCTCCAGTTTGTCAAAAATCTTCTTGACTGGCCGATTGAAAAGTGGCGGAATATTGATCAATCCAAAATAGTTCTATTTGGCGGAAAAGGTTCAAGATCATATATAAAAAGACCTCCAAATACCGAATTCAACCCATAATTTACCACTAAGACGGTCCAGCATCATGATGTGAGGGTGTTTTTAATATTACGGTGGTGGTCGAATTTACCGTATAGAAACCATAATGAATGCAGAAGAATACGTCAGGATTCTTGAAAAAAAAAATCACTAATTTGGGTGATGCAACAAGATAACGACTCAAAACATAATAGCAAAATAGCGAAGAACTGGTTTGAGGATAACAATATAAAGCTGGTAAAGTGGCCAGCTCAGTTACCTGACCTCAACCAAATAGAAAATTTAAGGAATTTCTAAGTCCACGAAGATACCCGAGTTTCAATTTGACCACAAGAGTTATGGGTTATATACAGTATATTCCAACAGCTGAGCAAATAATACAAAATTTTATACACAAAATTCCATTCTATATTGAGTCTTTAGTCTAACCATCCTATAGTCAAACTTCTTACCTTAATGTACCGTTTGACAAAAAAATATAACCTTATTCTAGGAATCCTTTTACTTACATTTTCGCTTTATATTTTTATAGACCCCAAAGTATATATATTCCGGATTCTCATTGTTAGAGGGTTCGATATAAAGATGTCCGTCTATTTGCCTGCCTGTTGAAATTAGTTTTTAGAAATCCCCAGTTATCGGATATATATGTATTTTATACATAAAATTTGAGGGAATATAGAAGAGCGGTAATAAATGAGATATTGGCAAATTATAGAATAAAACTTTTACCACATGTAAAATAAAATATACAAATACAGAATAATGCTTTGATACTAACATCTATATGATTTTATGGACTTTAGGGCGATTCTCGGAATTATTAATTATGGAAAAGAATGTTTGCATAACAATATTTTTTCTTTCATAAGAGAGAACAAAGGGTCTAAATATTTTTGGTCCGATTTGGTATCATGTTACTACTTAAAAATACTCTGGAGTGGTACCAAAACAATTACATAATTTTTGTACCCAGAAAGGTCAATTCTTTAAATTATCTAGTACTAAGACCAGTGAAGAGATATTGAACTTTTGTGAAAAGTTAATGAAGTGGACCAAATAGGTCGTCCCAAATATCGACGATTTTAAAAGGAGTTGTGCAGACTGTTCAAACTATCAAATATCAAATGAAAGATTTACCAGAAAAAGTATACAAGTCTATAAATAGTTGTTAGAAGAATAAAAATTATATTTTTCAATAATTTGAAAAATATTATAAATTAAACAGAAAAACAATGAAAACTTAATGATCAACCGTTTCCAAGTTCTTTAATTTTATATGTGAAGATCGCTCTCCCTACGAAGATAACAATAATTTGTATTTATTTAATTTGGTACTAACATTTGTATAGAATTTATTAATGTTAAAGAAATTATCGCAAGATCTGTTATATGGGAGATATGGTCAATTATAAACCAAACTTGAATTTGACACAAGAATTAACATTAAAATATAATTTCTTTGCTTCGAATTACATTCAAAAATATTGCTAAATATTAAAGAATTTATAACTAATAAATCCGTTAGGGTATTTGTATGAGGACTGTGTAAAATAATGGACTGATCATAGCCAATATTATCAATATAACTTCAAACTTGTTCACAAAATTTACATGGTCAAAGATACTGTCAGCAAGACGGACGGATGGACATTGTTAAATCGTTTCAAATAGAGATTTTCAGTCAAGCGATTTACTTTAAGATGAGGGTATGATGAGTTTTTCTGTACTTTACAAACATCTACTCAAATGCATAATACCACAACCCAAGGTAAGTGTTTACTTCAACATCCATAGCTCAATTCCTGGGAGTTCTCTGATATTGGTTTTAGAAATTTAAACTCAAATGATTCTATGCTATGATTCTGTTAAAAAAAATTATTTTTAATCTAGAAAACCTACTAAAAGTGAAAAATGTTTTCACCATCTCCAGTTTTACTAGTTTACCCTTCAAGTTTATTTTCTATTCATACATGATTTTATAATAAAAACGTTTTTCTTTTCTATTATTATTTATTTTTTTGAAAACGTTTCTACAAAAGTTTCTTAGCAAGTGCATGTAGGTTTGTTTATAATAAAAATAATAATAACAACAACAACAACCACAAATAAATCTAAGATACTTTTAAATATACTTTGATACAATATACACAAATGTAAATATATCTATAATATTTATAAGAATAAATACATAAGAGCGTGTGTGTGTGTCTTATTATTATATTTATAAAATAATAATAAATTCCTCTAAATTGTATTGATATTGTAAAATTTCCATTATTTTCTACAAAAAAAAAGAATCATATAGAATTTTTTTGAAATTCAGAATATATTTTTTTTCTTATAATTTTGCCATTGTTGAGATTATAATTGTATAGTGGTTGTTGGTTGGTTGACTTAAACCTTTTGTCGGTGATTTATTATTCATATAAAAATCAATCATCTTAAGTGTTTTGCTATACATACAAATATACTTACATACAAACATTTGAATATAGAAATACTAAACATATTTATATATTATGCACATGTATATGTACACAGAGAAAATAAATCCGTTGTGACAACCGAATTTTTAGCCAAACGAATTTTAGCGGTTGCACGCACTATCTGACAATTCGATTGGTATTACAGAATATATTATTATTGGAAGTGTTTAAAAAATTATAAATTCGTTTATGATAACCGATAAATATGTCAATATTTATTAGACAGGTCCACAGATTCAAAAATTAAATTTTATTTATATGAAATTTACACCGTGCTGTGTGTAGTCAGTCAATTAATTTTTTAAATGATTTAGTAAAAGTTCTTTCTACTTAATACTTAAGAATTTAGAATATGTAAAGTGATGAAGTTGCGTATTCTAATTCTTTAAAAGTGTGCGTTAAAACAAAGATCTTTATTACTAGCACTAAATGCGCACATGGATAGTGATGAAGATCGTAGAGGATTAGAAAGAAATAAATCCTTTTCTGTATTCTAAAAAAAATTATTACAATTATGAACTTTAGCCTGAATAAAAATACAAAATTATTAACTCATAAAAAGTTTAAAATAATATTCATCATTTTCAAAATTAATTACAACAATAATTACATTATACAATACATTTTACTAAAATTCTGTTGTTATCTTTTAATTATCGCGATATATTTTATTAAAAAAATATCGATTTAATTGACTAAATATTCTTTTGTAAGAATCATAAGTCTTTCATAATTATTGAAGTGATTTCATATAAAAACGGTCAGTAATTGGATTTCACATCTCCGATTTCAATGAAATTCAGCACGAGTCTTGATCGTTGGATATTTTTTTCGAATCATTTAAATTTCAGACCCCTGTTTCTTTTTGGTCTGCAAGAAATAAAATGGTTTAAAAACCGAAAAAAATATTGAAAGACGTTATAAATGAATATCTATTTAACTTCTAATATCTTCTTTAATATGCATGGTAGATCTTTAGTTGTTGCCAAAAAGTAGTATCTTCATAACGATATATACATAATTTTAAACATCAAAAGTTCAAAGGTCACAGTTGGAGATAAAAGAATTAAAACTATTATATCTCAAAAACCAGTATTTTTAAAATACTTATGTCAACCATATAACTTTCGTTTATATGAATATAAAATTTCAAGTTGGAGCCATATTTAGTTTAAGAGTTATGAACAAAAATATATCCCAATTATTAATAACTCCAAAGCTATAGAAATATAAAAAATAATAAAAAAATAATTTTAGTGTTGTTTTAAAAACAAGGAGATTGCCTTAAAAATGATGTAATGATGTTTTGGGTCAAAAGTTCAAAGGTCAAAATAAGACTTACAAGAAATAAAGCATTATATCTCCGAAAACGATATTTTGAAATGATAAAAAAAGATATATAATATAAATATAATTGTACTTCATGCTTGTGTAAAATTTCATGTGGGACACTCATTCAGTTTAAAAGTTATGTAACAAAATATGAACTGAAGTCAAATTTTGTATATAAAATTTTAATTAAAAAAAATATTTTTTTAATAAAAAATTAATTTTAAAATAAGATTTGTTGCTTCATAACTCTTTTTTTGCTTCATAACTCTTAAACCAATAGAGGTTCTAACTTTATATTTGGCACAAATATAAAGAACGGTTCCATTATCAATATATGTATTTTTTAAGAATTTTAAAATACCGTTTTTTGAGATATTATGTTTTAATCTTTATATTACCAATTATGACCTTTGAACTTACGAAGTATGTAGAATCAATGCTTTTTTCTACTAAATGACATATAAAAAAGAATCGTACAATGTATATTTTAGAAGTTATGAGCCTTTTGATTTTTGCAACGGGAGGATTCTTTCCTCTGAAAAATTGTGACTTGAGTAATAGGAGTGAGATCGAAAAAAAATCTTAACATATATATCATATTCAACAACTTGGAAACAGTTGATCTTAGAGTTTTCATTATTTTTTTAATCATTTGATAATTTAGCACAGATCAGAGAAATTTTTAATTTTTAATGGTTCAAACCTCTAATTATAAAATTGTGAACCATTTCTGAAAATCCTTTTTGATAGTTTCTTCAATCACTTTTTTCGAACAGTGTGTACATCTTCTGTTAAACTCTTCGGTATTTTGGGACACCTATTCTGTGTTCTTGAATTCACTTTTCACAAGAGCTCAATATCTCTAAACAGATCTAAGCTATGGACTATGTGGAAAAATTTTACCTCTCTTGGTACTAAAACTATGTTACTGATTTGGTACCACTCCAGAGCTTTCTTACCGTAGTGACATGTTTACCAAATGGGTTCAAAAATATATGGATACGTTTTTGCTTTTTTAAGAAAAGAAGAGGTCTTTTTTGCAAATATTCTTTTATGCATAATTTGGTATTTATAGCTCCAAATGTATTAAATGACTTTAATTTTTTAACCCATATCGTCCCAATGTTCGATTTTTCGAATAGTAAATTTAATGCTTTTTTGTAATATTCTTTTTCTCATTTTTAATAAGTCTAGGAACTAATTTTTCTAAATGATTATATAGTGTAAGGGGTTAGCTACAAATAAAAAAATATAAGTTCTTTCCCACTTAAATCGCCCCTTTTTTAATAGGGGTAAAAAAAAAATACAATTTTTATAAAGTTAATCGAAAAAAATCCTTGGGACGATATGGGTTAAGCTTATCATACCATGAATTTTGTAAGAAACTTTTGCTGTTTTTGGATCTTAAACTAATCTCCAACATTGCTTTGAGCATTAGCAATAAATTTTTTTGAGGCACAAGCAGCAAAGACTCTGCCAGTACCAACGTTTCTACGTCAATTATACAGCTTGAGTATTTTTCCATGAAATTTGGTTTTAAATCCGAGTCCTATTTTGTGACTTGGAATTCTTTTTTGAAATATTTCAGTTTGGAACATTAGATATCACTTTATATGTTGTTATATTTCGCTTTAAAATTTTGCTCTAAATAGTCGAAGCACTGAGAAAATTGAGCTAATTTTCTACCAGTTGTGTTTGGAGTTCCTTTTAATTTTTTGGCCTTCCTAATATCACGTGGTTCCCCTGATACCGTTTAATAACATTAGAAATGGTTTTACGGACGACATTTAATTCAATTATTTGTAAGTCCTATTTGGATTTTTTTAAATTTTTTAATAAATTGCAGGACGTAAATCTTGTTCGTCAATTATTTTGATGAAAATAAGGACAAATTAACATGGTTGTTATTAAAAATAATAAATGAAGTACCAAAATTATGGACCTATACTTGTATTAAGTGGAAAATAAAAACATACTATTGCAGAATATTACGTCGATACTGA